>RJWM01013802.1:0-52316 GCA_004363535.1 Dasyprocta punctata
AATTGTTAGTGTGTTTTTTGTTGCATCAACTATTGATTTCAATTTTATGATTATGGTTACAATTTTAAAATGTGTACTTACTAGTTTCTCATGGCTCTTTATAAAAATCCTGCTTATATTTCCATCAGCTTTCTTTTCATTTCAGTCTGTTAACTATGCTGTATTTTTATCTCTTTTATTAAATCCTTAATCCCATGAATTTAGAGTTCAGTAGTATGCAAGATCATTCTAAAGAATATTGCTATTTTGTGGAATAAATACACTGCAACACTTACTTTCCACTCTTTAATTTAATTCATGTGAAAGGAGCAGAGAATAATCAAAAATCTTCACATGGAAAAAATATTAAGTAAAAGTCAAATCTCTCAGTACCTACTCTAAAGATAACCACTGATTAGTTTTTAATCCTACTACTGACACTCCACGAGTATAAATATGGTAAATTTGTATATGCACTTATAGATATATGGGCACCTTCACATGTTTGTGGCATAAGCATATACACATTAAAATATTTTAAAAGTGTTCTTATAGTTTATTTGATACAGCCTTTAGCTCTGTTTATGTTCATTAGACAATACATCTTGGGTAGTCTTCTGTCTCATTGCATTAAAGGCAGTGTCAGTATTTTTTTACTGTCTGCATTTTCTTTATTAATATACACTAACTCACTGCTCTGTGTAGATTGAGTCTAAGCTTTTGCTTTTCCAAGCAGCATTAATACCGGTAAACGTGTACATCAATCATTTTGCACCTATTTGAACATATTGTAGGATAAATTCTCCTATGTAAAATTGCTGACTCAAAAGGTATGTGCATTTTAAAAGTTTTATTTGATTACTTACTGTGCTTTGCCAGTGTTACACCAATTTATACCAATAACATTGTTGGTAAGGTTTCCCTCACCCTCACTTATACAGTGTGTTAACAAGCTTCTGTCTTTAAGAATATACTAGGGGAACAATGATGTTTTCCATTATAGTTGAATTTCACTTCCTGTTGTCATTACAACAAAGTTTTAAAAATTGATGAAGTTTCATAAGAATAGGCACAAAAATATAACCTGTCCATTTGGAAAATTAGTGTAAATTCATATCCTTGAAAGAAGACATATTTGGTTATTCTGTCACTACTGAAAATGTCAACAGTAGCAATCACAATTTTTTTTCCTACAAGCAACTCTCATACGTACTTGTAGTACTTATATCTACATCCTAACCTATCATCAAAGGGAACTCATCCTTTTGAGAGATGGGGTAGGGAAACTCAGGACGGGTCTGGAAAATCCTCTGGTCAATAGCAAGTGTTTGTCCAAGGATGTTAGAGGCAGTGTTAAAAACACAGGGGTGTCTCTGCTAGGGAGTGCTCACTGGTGAATCTGAGCATCAAACAGAAAATGGTAATCACGATTAACTGAAATAAATAGGGTCTCAGTTAGGCAAGCATTCATGACAATGCTAAAAAGACTACAGGTAATAAGAAATGTGTAAAAATGATAGATACACAATAAGGTGACTGTTCAAATTTTATTTCAACATAGTATTTAAAATCAAATCTTTGTAAATGAGTCTTAGATTTTTTCCCTCTTTATGTTGCCTATAAAACACTCATTCCAAGAATAAGACAGCACCATGGGGAGAACTCAACAGCCAGAATATCTGCATTTGGTCCCTGCTTAGCCATTTCAGAATCTATGCTTACGTCCTCAACTATAAAACAAGAAGAACAGGATCTAATTTGTAGGGATGCTGTGACTTTGAATGAAGTGACACATATTAAGTACCTGGAACAATGCCCATTATATTAGAATCACATTTTAAAATATCTGTTTATCAATTGATCAATCAATTGCTGAGGGAAAGGAAGGAAAGTGGTACCAATTTCTCTGTCAAAATACATTGATTATTAGCGACACATGTTAGTGTGAATAGAATTTTGTCAGTGTCAGTAGAAGACGTCTGGCTACTGTAATTATAAATACCTCAAAAGAAACACGTCTAGGATCTAGTAGAGTGCCTGATGTTCTAAATGAGTTGAATAACTTGGAGCTGAAATGCAAAACAATGGGAAAACTTAGAAGTTAACATTAACATTTATAATGTATTTCTCAGTATTTCATTAGAAATAACTATCAGCTTTTTTTCATTTTAATGAGCATTTGCAACAGACTGAAATACGCTTTTCCTAATAATCTTCTTAATAAATACATTTACTTGCTTCCCTTTCAATCAGATGTAACAATGGGACTACGTTCTGTCTGGTAAAATCTAAACAAAAGCATGTTACAGGCTTTCCTGAAAGGCTCCTTAGAAGGAGGGATCATAATAATATATTTCCTTTTGTTTTTTTCTTCCTGCAATTCCAATATGATGGCTGTAGTTCAGCGACCACTTTGGACCTTGAGACAATGTACTAAAAATGACCAAGCAGAGGAAGAAATACATTTTGATGGAACTGCTCTATCAGTTTTAGATTGCCTGATTACAGTCTTTTTAATAGAATTATTATTTTATTTGTTCAATTTTATAAGGGACAGTGTGATAATGTGATAATGTATAAAATATGTAATGAGAAAAGCAGTGTAGCTAATGTCTCCATTTCCTCAACCATTTAAAAAAAATAAGTTAACATATAATAATTGACCTGTGTAATCTTTCTAACAGGGGAGAATGTGTATCTCTATTTTGTTTACGTCACATTTGTTTGGGGGCTTGGTATCATATAGAGCCAACTCTGATTTCAAGTAATAAACTACTGTCTAGCTATTAAATGTATATTTCAAAACATGCTGGGTACAAAGAACTATTGTAGAAATGCAAGATACAAAGTCACTTCAGAGGCTTCTCTCTGTTCCTCTGACTGTCACGGTTAGTAAGGAATATAAGTATATGCACCAATAGATACAACAGAAGGAAGCTTATGTTAATCACATGAATGATTCAAATGTTTTGAGTTTGCTGTAGATAATCTTGTAAAAGTGGTTGCCCACAAGTACATGGGAAATGGGTTAAGAGTGGATGGAGTTGGGAAGAAACATACAGAATGTTCAGTCACGGTTGGTCCCCAACTTATGATGGTTTGATTTAGAATTTTTCACCTTATGATGGTGCAAAAGCTCTACATATTCAGTAGAACCTACTCTTCAAATTTTGAGCTGTGACCCTTTACCAGGCTAGAAATGTGGCATTCAATGCTCTCTTATGATGCTGAGTAGGGCAGGTAGATGCCACCCCCAGGGAACTGCATGACCACGAGGGTGACCACCTGACAGTCCACAGCGTGCTGTGCTGCAGGGTGTCTAATGGACTAAGTGTATTATGTGCATTTTTCAACTTGCGATATTTTCAACTCATCATAAGTAGTGGAGCATTTGTAAGAAGGATGGAACTCATTCTGTCTTTCTAAAAGTACACACACACACACACACACACACACTCACACTCCGATAAGAAGGTAGGGTTCTGATAACATGCATCTATAAGACAATATTTCATATTTTACTATAGCCCAGATGCAATTGGGATTTAGTCAGACTTCATGTGTTTAAATCAAAACATACCACTTGAGAGTTTGGTGTTCTTATTTTCGGAAAGTGTAGGAGTGTGGTTCATGTTTTCAGTGTGGAGTTACTCTTAATATTTAGCTTTAACTCACTAGAGACAATAGTATGAAAGGATTGAAAGGCAATTAACAAAAGAATACAAATTACATTATGTATTTAATCATCAACATTTTAAGAGTTGTAAATAATCAATAAAGTTTCAGAATAAAGTTCCACTAACCAAAGCTGACTTGTGAATCCACGCCAAAATGTGTAAGTGATATATGGCATGTTGCCAACCTAGTTTTAAAAGTTCCATTTACGAATGCCTTTAAAGAAATACAAATGGATATATTGTTCTAATGTATTTCAGAACAAGAAACTGATGAATATGGGCATAATAATACAGCCAAGAATAGATTTCTTGTCTTGCCATCATTATGAGTATATGCCTATTTACCTGGAATAAACCATTTGGAAATTCACTATGGGAAAATTCAAATATGATAGCCACTAGATGGTTTAGCTGACTTAGAAAATGGCATTTCTAGGGCTGGAGACATAGCCCAGTGACAGACTGCTTGCCTAATGTGTGCAAGACCCTGAGTTCAATTCCCAGCAATTCCAAAGAAAGAAAGAAAGAAATAGAAACAAAGAAAAAAAAAAGAAAGAAAAAGAAAAAAGGAAGGTATTTTTTAAAGAAGACAAGTATTCATTTTCGTGTTCTGTCAATAGAATTTAAAATCAAAATATACTTCAAGCTGTACTGTATTACTTTTCCCTCAGCCAGAAGTGTCTATTTTATTTTTACTATTCACAGCACCTTTCAAAATCTTGTTTCACTTTGGAACACTGTGCTCAGCCTTTTGGTGCCTGAAAAGCCAAGTCTACAGAGTCAGAGATATCTCCTTCCCATGCACAGACACAGAGAGGGTCTCTGGTGCCCACAAGCAGGAGTGTGCGTTGTCTGCTTTAAAATATTGTTTTGTTCATTTTGCAGGCCTGGGGCTGGCAGCCTGAGCATCTCTTTGGAAGATGACAGTACGCAATGTAGCAAAAATGGGGGATTCCCTGAGCTTCCTATGTTTTGAGCAAATCGGATGCAGCAGTTAAATTGGTAGAAAGCAAAATCCAACTGGTTGGATTTTAATCTCCATTTGGTGTGTAATTTTTGTAAATTACTTAAGTTCGCGTACCCGAATATTTTGTGTGTGAACTGGATATGACAGTAGTTCTTGTTTCATTTAATGCATGAAAAATATTTAGGACAATGCCTATCACAGAGTAAGGTGGCAATAATACAATAGGTGTTATTAATTAAGAGTCATTATTATTTCTATTACTGATTTATAAAATGAAGCAAATAGTTGGAGTTTTATGGAAGATTGGGTTAAATTAAGTGATGTATGTAAATCAGTTATATAGTACAGGGTAGGTATTCATCAAATGCCAACTATTATTTGTAAAATACTTTGCAAATATTTTGTGGATAATTGAGATAGCATATCTAAAACTCAGCATAGAGGACGGAACAGAATAGATGATCAATAAATATTAGAACCAATTGGGAATTATTTTCTTTTTCCACAGACTTAGCCATAAAAATATACACATAGCAAACATGAGCGATGGATTCCTACTGTTCAGAATTATTCCGCATGGCTTCAGAGTAGCAGCGTTTTAAGGACAAGTCAGTCTGTGCTCATGTTGATGTTAAAAACCACTCTGATGTCAGTTGGAATAAAGAATTACCTAGTAACTAAGTAGTGAGCCTGGCCTTCCATCTCGTGCCCATGAGTCTTCCAAACTACCCTCTGTTCTTCATTGTCTGTGAGGCACTCAACACACCCTCCTAGTCGACCTCCCTTCGGGGAAAGGTGAGATTTCTTTGGGAGACGCATCTCCCACCCAAAGCTGCTGGTGCTCAGCCCCTGAAGGAGCCTCATTCTGTTTCTAGCCTTCAAGTTCCAGCAACCAACACTTCTGGGTGCTCCGCTAGTTCCCCGCAAACAGCCACCATCCTCCCACTCCATGAATACCTCACCTGGTTGCTGCAAGCATCTAACGGTGAAAACCACATTTAGTACTAAGCATTGGGTTCTAAGCCTTGGGGGCGGGGAGGGAGGAGCTGGAAGTGTTCCAGATAATCTGTTTATTTTCATTTTTATTTTTTATTTTCTATGTGAAAAGCACGTACCTCCTGGTACCACAGCATAGATGCTGCTGCCAGAACTCCTTAGGCCCTGGCCGCATTCCGCGGGCTGAGAGTCGACTTGGTTTACAGTGATCACCAACATTCTTTACAGCGCCTTCGGAGCAGGGGACCGGCAGGGCTCAGCCGCCTCGTCAGCAGCTTCGCAGTTGCTGCGTTTCAGTTTCAGAGCCCAGAGCTGGGGATATGTTGTGCCACATCTGTTTCCCTCTGCAGGGGGCATGAGCTAGACCGGGAGTGGGCTTTGGTGTTTGGGGGGATTGTTCGTCCTGGGCTCCCAGAGGGCTGAGGAGTCCAAAGCGAAGAGCCCTGGCTTTGGAGTTAGTCAGATGGCTGTTCACGTCTCAGCTGTGTCGCTTACCTTGTGTGCGCTCGGGTAAATCACATCTTTCTAAAACCCACTTCAGTCTATAAAATGGGTTTGTAAATACAGGATTTGCACTACTGATAAGAAGATCCAGTTAAATAATTAAGGAAAGGCATTCAAACGATGTTCTTTTTCAGCTATTCAAGCCTCACCTGATAGACGCTGAATGGGTTTCCTTGCTCCTGGAAGTACTACAGCTCAAAGAGTTGTAGGTAAAAGAGATCGTTATCCCACACATCCTTATCCCACACATCCTTATTTCTACAGTTCGCACCAGTTTTAGTGACAGTGGAGTATAGAGATCTTGCAGAGTAGTTCTTATGACAAACTCCATTCTGCTTCATCCCCAGCCTCTGCCATCTCCCCACTGCTTTGGAAAGCGGATTTCTGCCGGCTGCTGCTGGTGTGTTCTCCGTTCTGTCCACACCAGGCTACTGTGTTCAGCCACAGCTGTTATTGCTGTCAGAGCCTGTCACAAACTGCTCGCTCAGAGGCACAGGTGCTGTGCTGTCAGCTTCATTGACAGTGTTTGTCATCACTTTTTCTACTTCTTGCCACTGCCATTATCAAGGTGCCCTCAGCATTCCCATCACTGGGCTCGTATAAGCGGGGAAGCCGCTCTCCTTTTAGGTGGAGCTTAGATCTAGATTTTAAAAGTCTATAAAGGAACTTGAGACACAGCTTTCAATGCCTGGGCTAATGAGGCTGATGATTGTATAAGAGATACATTTACCTCCTCAGATTGTGTCTTAAACACATTCTGTCTCCTTGAACCAGCTGGTAGCCAGGAATTGGATCTGAGCATCTAAATTTCAGCTCCCTTCTACTAAAACATGCCTTCTACTAAAACATCTTTATCCAGCATCAGTTGAGGGTTTAATTCAGTCTCTAAATATGTTCCCTGAATTCCAGGTGCAACTAACTTATCATTGCATGTGGAAGCAAATAGCAAAGTCTCACTGAGGTGTCAGTTTATCACAGGTGCAGGCACTTTGTGCTTTACCCTTGCAGGTATACTCTCTTAATTATATTTGGTTATATAGCTGGGCGTGCTCTGGGTTTGGGGACAATTGTGAATGAGGGAAATAGAAAGTTGTCTTGAGGGTGATGGAGAGATTTCAGGGCTCTACAGCCCCAAATCACAGACTTAGAGTGCATTGAACAATTTCATCTTGGACTATGTACATCTAAGTGATAGCGATTTGTAGTAAATATGGAGTATGGGCGCCAGACTAGAAGAATAAAGAATTTATAAAGGATTAAGCTTTAAGTAAGTATAAACAGAGAAATTTATAAAGGTCTTCATTTAATTATTGAATGCACTGAGAGATACAACACAGGAAAAACAAGAAAATAAAAGAATTTGTGCTGAGACACCATATCAGCTACTTGGGATTTAAATACTGTGGGCATAAAATTTATTATCCCAACCAGGACTCTTTCAAGAATGAAAAGGGACAATATTATAATAAAACATGCCCAGGTACAAACTTAGAACACATGATCACCCAGGGCTGTCAAGTAAGTATAGTGTTCCAGCTTAGAAAATAGTGAGATCTATCAATAGTTACACTGCATATATTCCCATGTGTGACTCAAAATTTGCTGATTGCTTATAGTTTATTTATTTTTTTGGTACCGAGGATTGAATTTATAACTTCATGCTTACCAGGGAAGTGCTTGAGCCACTGAGCTAAATCCCCAGCTCTTGCTTATAGTTTAATTAACTGTTGGTCAACTATGTTACACTCATTCCCAAGCCAAGATTCAAATCATTTCAATGAACCTTTTTGTTATCATACATTTTCAAGTTAAAAGAACCCCTTTCAAAACAAAGAGAAGAGTTTGCCCCTACTTGAAATTTTCACAATTTATCATTGTGCCTGAGAAGAATTAAAATTGATTTTATAATTTGAAATGCTGGTTTATTAGCAACTTCAATTTTCTTTGTGCTTTAAGAACTCTGATGACTGAGTGAATTCTGATGACTGAGTTGCTCATAAATATTTATGCATGTACTTACATCTTTTCACTACTGAGATTTAGTTCTTTTAATGCTTCTTTTAGTTGTAAAAAAAAAAAAACCTGAGAATAAAGTTTGATTTGTTAACCTATTTTCCATTCACCAAGGACAAATCATCTAATCTGAAGTAGAGAAAAAAATAAGTTTTGACATATTTTATGGGTAAAGAGATGTTACCGCCAGGACTGTATCCCAGAGATGATACATGTCTAAATAAAGTCATTTGCCATAGACGTGGATAAGGCTGTTTAACTCAGAGATGTCACATTTGGTGATAGCCAAAGTCATGAGACAGTATGCAGAAAAAGCTGAATAAAGGCATGTTGGTCCTGACAACATATTAGAAAATAAAAATTTGCTCTTGGTGTTAAGAGCTACTACTTCCTAAATTACTCAGCTGTCAAATCAGTATATAACGTTCCAACTTTATTAATTTTCTAGGCCCAGTGGATAGTTTTTCTGCCCATCACCTTGACAATCAATCACATACTTGGAAGAAATAAAGATAAAACTCCATACATCTCTCCACACACCTGCAGCAAATACATAGCACATAGCTTGCTTACCTCTACCCTTCTTCATGAGTTGAATGAAGCCTCTCTCCTTACACATGCATTATCGGCATCCTGTCATTCCTAATACTGCCCATGTTACTAATGAGGCTTGTGCTTTTATCTCTCCTAACTAATCTGTGTCTGATTGCCTTCTAGCTAATATTCTTGAATGGCATTGCTAAAATAAAAACCTAAATTTCCAAACTCTTTTAGGCAAATTTTATTTTGAAAGTAACAGAATTTTGGAAAAACCATTGTCTTTTCCCTCCTAAATGCAAGAAGAAATGAGTATTTTTCTGACCTAATAATGATCTCTGCTGTTTTATTTGCAATGTATTTGTGATTAACTAGTTACTACATTTAACATTCTCAACTGGTACCAGATTATTTTGTGTCACTTGTAACTCTTGGTGGTAGATTGGTTTCCTTTTCCTTCTTGAGTGTTGATAGGGAAGATTATCATGGTGGTGTAGCAGTGAACAGAACAGCCCTTCTTTGATACCTGAAATTAAGAGTCAATACATAAAAATGTTCTTATTCCTTCAGCAAGAAATGAAGAGAGAGGCTTCTGTTTCTCACTTATCACTAGTCAAAAAAAATTACAATTCTCAGGAACAAATTGAAAAGCTAGGAGGAAAAATATTTTCAAGAGTATAAGTTCTCCAGGTGCTGAAGGGATTGAACCCATTTGATCTGATGGATGTATCAACACTGACATTTGTGAAAATGTGCATGAAGAAATATGTGCTGATTTTAGAAGGCACACCACAAAACCCTAAAAAGTAATGCTGAATTTTCCATCTTCTAACTCAGATGGAAAAACATGTGTCTTGTTCACAAGTGTGTCTGAGGGAAATGTGAGCTTCCAGCCAATTGCATTCACATGCAGACCCTTTTTCTGAGATTGCTTTCAAATGCAAGCACAACATATGTTGTTCTGTTTGAAAGATAAATAAATAAATAAATAAATAAATAAAGTGAGCTTTTACAATGCAAATTCCTAATATATAGGATTATGGGAAAGAGTCACGTTGTTAAAACCATGCATGGTTTCTCCCCTAGGTAGATTCACAGGGATGGGGCGGGAAGGGTTAGCAACATTAACCCTTGTGTGTTTTATATTTCCCTGTGGTGCCTGCATATGTATGAGAACATCTTTCCTCTGTCAGAGTCCGGAGAGTCAAGCTCAATAACCATGCTAGGAAGAATAATAGGCCAATGGCACATGTGTTGACAGAGGTTTCTTACCCAGTGGAAAGGAGATAGAAGGAATCAGATGATGAATTCTTAAGAATTGAAGCACACATTGTAGTTTTTCTAAACCACCAAATACTGTGCTTTTCCTGAGGTCATTGAGTATGTGTTGGCTGTCTTTGGTGACACTGAAAAGTCCTTAGAGTCTAAATGAATGAGCTCTGGAATCGCTCCCATGTTGAACTGCTAACCAATTTGTCTCAGCTGGCACTCGAATGCAAAATTAGAAATGAAGGTCTTCTGGACTGCATTGTGGTCTGTGGAAGAGCATTGAATGATTTATTCTCACTCATTTTCTCTACTTTCCATGCTAAAATATTTTTACATGGTCAATAAATTATGGAGGCTGACATTAACAAGATGAACTGTGGATGAAAATATGCGGGCTTGAATATTTATAAGAATGTGGAATTGATATTTTACTTTTTCTCCAACTAGCTCTGGACTTGTGGGATCTGTTAAATAAGGGCATTGGGCTCAATTCAGATTAATTTAATAAGAGGTCTTGGAGAATGATGAATCGTGGGTCATTAATAATGGAAAAGTGAGTACTTAATACATAGGAGGGCATTTCAGTGAAAGTGGGTGACATGCTTGTAACAAGTCAGATGCAGCACTCTTAGTCCCTGCTTTGGAAAGTCTTTGGCATTGAAACATGGAACTTGATATTTGATCCATGAGTTCTGTTGTGGCAATGATGTCTACTTATCATCTGAAGGATCCAGTTAACATTAGGCAGAGCTCAGTTAGGACCAGAGAGCGGACAAAAGTTGCAAGATATCCCAGTGCTGGAGGCATGCTCTAAAACAAAAAGGAAAGAAAGTTTAAAACCGTCAGTCACCGAGACTGGAGAGATCTAAAATGTTTTACTCGGAGAAGATGTTATGACATACTGAAAAAAAAAAAACTCCACATACTTTGAGATACAAAATTACTATAAAAAGATCATCAAGAAATGCGTATTTTAGGCAGATAAGGAACACTAGCACTAGCCACTAGCATTTTGTCCTATGTTTTGGACTCCATTGATTTATTTAACTATCAAGACTATGTTATGAGATAAACACGTCTTAGGTCCTTTCTGATATTTTGCTATGGACTCTGTCCTGCACTTACAGTAATAAAAATGAACACGCCTCTGTGGGATACAAGGCTCCATCCTAAATGTCTAGGCAGGTGTTAGGCAAGGAATTAAAAATGGGAAGAGAAGATGTTTGCTAAACACTTCATACTGTATCGATTTATACTAGGATTTTTCACAGTCAGTAATCTGGAAATTTCAGGTGTTTTCCAGTCCTAAAGAGGATACACTTATTTCTTCAAATCCACTAGGATTTAAATATTGGCTTTTTTTAGATGTCATCTTCTGGAGCTCACTGACATAACAGGCACTGGAAGTATAGGAGATGCTTGTGACCTCAGGAACAGTGACATGAAAGATGGTGAAGCTTATTTTTAGCGTAGTATTTAGGAGGGTCCCATGGGCTATTTTCACTTAGGGCTGGCTGCTCATTCAAGAGTTGAAGATGTGCTAATAGGGCACACCGCCAAAGTCTATGATTGTTGTTATTTAGCACTTTATTTTAAGAGCTTTAAGCATCATCCAGATATATTTATTAAGTACATGGACATACAGGGCCGGGCTGTCTGAGTGCTGGACAGGCTTTGTAGATCTGAGGAGTGAGTAATTTCAGCTTTCAGCACATGAAGAGGGAAGAAGGCCACTAATCCCCTGCCCCACTGAAAAGAACAGAGCATGAGCTACTTAGTTCTTTCCATTAAAAAAAAGAAATCGTAGTTTATGTAAAGTTGGAATCCAGCCTTTGGTACTCCAGTTACCTTTCACATGTTACATATTACGTACACAAAAATGAGAAATGAAAAAGAACCTGAGAAGTTTAATAATTGTAGCAAGATAGTCTGGATCAATAAAGCGGGAATACCCTCCAGTGCTCTATAAAAGTTGCTTTGTGGGTTTTCTTGGACCACATGGATGATTTTTTTACTCTTCATTTCTCTACCTTATTGATATTGTGGAATTTGCCAGACATAGGGAGTTACTCAGTCAGGACAGACCCCATTTTGATTTTTTTATCATAATAGGATAGAAATTTCAGGATATCAGAAAATAGACCTGTCAAAGTGTCTTACTGCTTTTTCTTTATCAAAGTCAATGCCCTGTGTTATGCAGGTCATACCACATTTTTCTTCATTCTCAGTAGAATTGCACAAATCCTTAACTACTGGAGTGATTTGAAACTATGTCACCGATGCTAAAGACGGAGATGAGAGTTCTTTACGTGTTAGATACCAACCAGCCCCCTGCAGAAGTTGCTAGGCAGGGGATCTGCACAAACAGAGGAGAGATGTTCTGATCACTTTATTTTTCCTAAAGAAAAGTGGTGAGAGGCCGTGAAGAAATTTGATGACAACTTCCTTTTGCCTCATTTGGACTAAGGGCAGGTTTTTGTCCTCCTCACTTTGTAGCTAAGAACATGTGGACAGAAAGTTTATGTTCCTTTGAAATTTATATGTCAAAATTCTAACTCACATGACAATGGCATCGGGAGGTGGAGGTTTTAGGAGGTGTTTAGATCATGCAGCTGGGGCCCTCACAAGGGGCATTGATGCTCTCAGCAAGGGGACCCAAGGGTCACTCCCCTCTCTTCCCATCATCTGAGGATAAAATAGGCTGCTGTCTACACCCATGGAAGAAGACACTCACCAGGGTATAACCATGCTGCCCCTGTGGCCTCAGCCTTTCAGCTGCTGAAGTCGTGAGCAATAAATGTGTGTGGTTTTTAAAAGCTTAAGTGATTAAGTTTATTGGTACAATTTAGATAAATACAAGGATCACATTCACTATAGGAAATTTATACCTGTACAGGATATATCGTGATTCTTCTTTTTTCCCCATTCTCCTCCCCTCTCTTCAACCCCTCTCTTTTTCTTCTTTTGTCATTTTTTCTCTTCTCCCCAGCTCCCCTTCCCATTTGAACATTTTCTTACAACTTCACAATGTGTATTATACCTTTTGGTCCTTATTTACTCTTTCTGTTTCCCACTCCAGAGAAACAATGTGATATTTACTCACATGTGTCTGATATATTTCACTTAAGAGTGTGGTCTCAAGGTGCATCTATTTCTGTAGAAATGTCTTAACTTTATCCTTCTTTATAGCTTCATCGTATAAAAAAAAATAACATCTTGGTCCACTCACCAGATGATGGGAATTTGGGCTGTTTCCAAGATTTGGCTATTACAAACTGTGCAACTTTAAACATGGGTGAACATATACTGCTGTGGTGTGGTGCTTTTAATTCTTTGGGGAAGATACTGAAAAAGCAATAGCTGGGTCAAGTAGAATCTGTAGTTTTAGTTATTTTGAGGAACCTCCACATTGATTTCCATAGTGGTCACATCAGTTCACACTCCCACTAACAGTAGAGATGGGTTCCTTTTTCCCCACAATCCCATCAGCATTTGTTATTGGTTGATTTCTTGACAATAGCCATTCTTTCTGGAGTAAGATGGAATCTTAGTGTTATTTTAATTTGCATCTCTTGAATGACTAGCGATGCTGAACAGTTTTTCATATATTTATTTGCCTTTCCTACTTCTTCATCTGAGAAGTGCCCATTTGTTGATTGGGTCTTTAAATTTGGGAAGGTCTATTTTCTTTTTTGAGTTCTTAATATATTCTAGATAGTAGTCCTTTGTCTGAGAAACAGCAGGAAAAATTTTTTCCCACTCTGTGACTTGACTCTTCACACTGATGATTTCTTTTGCAGTCCAAAAGCTTTGCTGAAGTTGGCTGAGTGTGTTCGGAAGTTGTTAACACTCAGAAATCAATAGCATTCCTGTACACAAATAGCAAACTCACTGAGAGGGAAATTAGGAAAAACACACCTTTCACAACAGCATCAGAAAGATGAAATGCTTAGGAATCAATCTAACAAAGGAGGTAAAGATCTTTGTATTGAAAACCATGGTACTCTGTACAAGGAGATCCAAGAGAATATCAGAAAATGGAAAGAAATCCTTTGCTCTTGGGTGGGAAGAATCAACATAGTGAAAATGGCCATATTCCCTAAATTGTTATACAGATTTAATGCAATCCTGATCGAAATACAATAGCATACTTCACAGAATTAGAGAAAACAATCCTAAAATTTATTTAGAACCAGAAGATACTTAGAAAGCAAAAACAATTCTGAGGAACAAAGGCAAGGTAAGAGGCATCACAATTTCCGGCTTGAAATTATACTACAAATCTGCTGTGATAAATGTGTGCTTTTTAACCCACTCAGTTCATGCAACTCTGTGATAGCAGCCTGAACTGACTAAGGAAAATCATATAAAACAAGCAAACAGAATTCATAGGCAAAGGGCTCTGAGCAAAGAATTTGCAGATATTGTTTCTTTTCTTCTATGCAAATAAGCATCACAAATTTAGGACAAGGGTGCCGTGACTTTAGCACACTCTCTGAATAATGGTCATAATCTAATTAGATCATTCATTGCTGTGAAAAGTATAAGTCATTACATAAGGGTGCCACGGGTTTTAAGGTTTTAGGTATCCAGGCATTTAATCCCATAGGTGTCTTGGCTAAAGTTCAGATTTGTCCTAATGTCCAACAACAATCAATAGGAGTATATTGTCCTTACTTCGGCATTTATTTCATTTAGTTAATAATTTATTTAATCCTCCTGTGGAAGGATTCTTGACACAGAACATATTGAAAAAATTTATATTTATTTAATAATTAGCCACGTGAACAAAGAAAAGCCACAAGTATGCATTATTATTTTGCTAGATTCAATTGCTAATGCTTAATACTGCATAGAATAAAAACAAAATGTCACAAATTAAAATAATTTCTCAAGAGAACAGAACTCTTTGGAAACTAGTCTAGGGAGTTTAATGTATGATCCTTATATATGAAAAAAAAAATATTCTGGTATCTTCCAACCTCACTTTCCAGCCTCAGGAAATGAAGTCTCCCTTCTGCAGGACAAAAGTGAAAGAAAGAGTCCTAGCAAACTTGATCATTGCAGAGGAGGGCTGTTCTAGCTATTGGAAAATTTCACAGCCTTTGCAGGCTCAGAGCCTAAACAGATAAGAGACACTAAATCTGCACAGTAGTTTGGCTTTGGAAAAGGGGTTCACTTTATCTCCCAGAGGTCCCCCAGAGTTCCGCAGCCAGGGACCATCTTGAGAAAGGACCCATGATCTGAACTGGGACTTCCCTAGGGGTCATGCCTCTTCCCATCTCTGGGACCCCATTTACATTCTGCAGCTCAGCAGGCAGCCGGCTTGCGAGCCAGGCTTGGCTCAGCGAAGAAACTTTAACACAAATGCACTGACGGGGCTCTGCTGTGGGGAGTGAGTGTTGCAAGACAGATGGGAGCAGGGGACACTGTCCTCAGGAACTGGGGTGGGGGTGGCGGGGTTGGGGAGCCCTGCCTCTGAGACTGGGGGTGTGGCCAGTCGTCTGCGTCTTACAAGCCTCCCTGCATAGTTCTTGCCTCCTCTTTACCAGAGCCACACATTGTCATTAATGCAGCAGACGAGGAACTCTGAGCTTGCCCTGCTCCCCTGCCTGCAGGAGCAAGGCAGCCTAGGACTATGAAGGTTTGGAATTCTGCTGTATCCCTGGCTGTCACCTTGGTCCTGGAGGGACGGCCTAAAGTCTTGAGAGAAAATTTGCCTGCTGGTCTGTCCCTCCAAGCACCTCAGCAGAGAGCAATTTTACTCAGTTGCAGACATGCTAGATCCCTGGTGGCCCCAACAAATGAGAGGATATGGGTTATAAAAGCATCCCCAGGAACGCACAGTTAGAGGAAGTTTGAGGGTCTGCTCCGGGGAGAGCTTGGTCATAGTAGTGGGAGAGAGATCACAAACGTTTATTGCCACTGCACCTACGTGGGTCCTCTGCATTGGTCACTCTTGTCCTTTGTCCGATCATGCACTGCTGACAGGACTGTGTGAAACAGGTGCTGTGAATGCTGCTTCCATCGCTGCTCTCAAAACTCCCGGACCTATGCAATGTAACCACCACTGTTAAATTCCTATCATTGAAGCCGGGCGTGGTGGCTCACACCTTTAACCCTAGCACTTGGGAGGCTGAGGTAGGCGGAGTGTTGTGAGTTTGAGGCCAGCTTGGGCTACGACGCGAGCACAAGGCCTACCTGAGCTACACAGTGCGACCCTGACTCAAAAAACTAGGGCTGGGAGTTTGGTTCAATGGCTTAAGTGCCTGTCTGGCAGGCGTGAAGTTGTGAGTTCAATCCCCAGTGCTGCAAAAAAAAAAAAAAATTCCTATCATCTTGCTTTGAAAGGCTATGTTGTTATTGTTTTGGGTTTTTTGTTGTTGCTGTAGTTGTTCCTCTCTTTTGTCTTTCGTTTTTTTTTTTTCTTTTATGTGTTTTTTCTCTTTAAAATAGAAGAAAAAAACAAGTAAATTCAAAAGAGATTAGATAAATTTATGAATTGTGGACTGGTAGCGATGACTCAAAGAAACTGGGCCTGTTTCCTGATTTAGTTTCGAGATAATAAAAGAACTCCATCATTCCTAAAAAGGTTTCTTCTTGCCACTGTCAATTTCAGGGGAATGCACTTAATAACATAGCATTCACTCCAAAACAACTATTCAGAGACAGAGATCTATTTTTAATGCATTGTATCATTAAGTGGAAAAATTCATGCAAGCCTTGTGGCAGTCTTCAGAGACTGTGGGCAGTAACTGAATGAGCGCTAAAGAACAAGAAGACCTGGGGATCAGCCTTGGCTAAGCAGTGGCGTCATTTGAGCTTCCTCAGCAGGCCATCATCTGCTGGCAGCAATGGAGCTGCTACATTTTAGCAGCCTCTTCCCCGCACTTGAAAAGTTCCCAGATGGTAAACATTTTGAATCAACTGAGGACATCAAGGCAGCTATGACAGTGAACTAACATGTACTCATGAAAGAGGACTTCAGAGCTGCTGCAGAAAGTGGCAAGAAGAATGGGCTCAGAGTGGTCGAAGTGAGAGGGTGTATTTCGAGGGGAATTAATGATAGCCCAGTAGGAGAGACCGTGCCTCTAGCCTTGCTTGCTTTCCAGGCTGCATATCTCATAGCTAAAAGGCCTACATCATGGAAAGTACCAGTGACATTTGCAAAAGGGACCAAAGACCCCAACACACTTATTAAGAGTCCCTTTATGCTTATCCTTATCAATATATATAAGGCAAAATGGAAAGTAATCTCTTTTAAGTGGATGAGCTTTTAAAAATGTATGTGACTTGAGATAACATCATGCTTAGTACTATTTTTATGAGCATTTTCTTTTCAGATTCTGTTGCATTTTGGCAAACATAAAGAGTTCGAGGGCTGTTTCTTGAGAACCCAGCAATTTCACATTTGAAGAAGGCAGCCTCAGAATCAACATTGTGAAAAGTTTTACATTTGCTATTAGTAATCTCTAGAGGGAATGATCGACAGCTGGATACACTTTGATAGTAACAATACCTATGTTCTAGAGCAACATTTGGTGAATTTAAAAGAGTGTGTGTGTATGTGCGTGTGTGTGGCGGTAGGGGTCGAACCCAGAGCCTTGTGCATGAAGGCAAAAGCTCTACCACTGAGCCACATACCCCGGTCCATCCACTAAAAGTTACATTAAAAGAATGTGTTGAAGTTTTTGATATTTTTCCCAGCAAGAAGTGGAGTCTGGGCTCTTTCCTTTTCAGTGTGAGCTGAACTTGGTGACTTCTTAATGAATACAAGGTGTGATTGAAAATTATGATGAAGGTTAAGTAAAAGACACACTGCCATTAATCTCCCTAAAAGTAATTACCCTTGCTTTGTACACATTTATCCCATCTTCTTGCCACTTTCTGAAGCAGTTGTGGAAGTTCTCTTTCATGTCCAGTTGTGCCTGAATCAATTTCAGACATGTACTCTTTATGATCGTTTTGATTTGAGGGAAGATCCAGGAGCCACACGTTGCCAGGTCCAGTGAATACAGTGCAGAAGGACACACCTCAACCTTTCCACAAGCCTGTCTTTCCATCAGATAGCACTGGGCAGCAGCATGTACCATATTTTTGATCATTCCTCATAAAGACCCTCAAGGAAGAGAACTTCCAGAACTGCTACAGAAAGACGCAAGAATTATGGAATCAGTGTGTTCTAAGCGAGGGGGAGTACTTTGAGGGAGATTGATAGTGATATGTCTTTTACTGCAAAAAATTTATGAAACTTCAACACTCACCATATATTTTGATCACAGCCCTACACAATGAGACAGAGTGATGCTGCGTGACTCCTGAGGTGAAATTAGGAGTTTCTGCATCTTCTCCCAGAAGTCTTAGGGTCCTGACCATTGGTGCCTTAACCAGCATGTCTGACATTTGGCTATTGCAAGGCTGCCTTGAAAGACAGCCTATCCGGGCTGATGAAATGTGGGGAGAGGAGAACACCCACAGAGCCTCCAATCCCTGGCCGTTGGAATCTTTCCAGCTGAAGCACCAGGTGGGTTAGCAGGGAAGCTGCAGAGGCAGGCACCACACAAGTCACTGTCCAACTCCACGAGTGCCCTGGAGTGAAACCTGCCTAGCTAAGCCTCAGCAAAAGCCTGATTCCTTATAAAAATAAATCAGAGTCATTGTATGAAGCCATTGACTTGGTGAGCTGTTATGCGACAGAGACAACAAAAACAGGTTAAAATTTTTCTCACATGTCCAAAATTTCTCTGAGAAGGTAAACTTATTCTTATTTCATGGATTAGGAAGCTAAGATGTGGAGGAATTAAATGGACATGTCCACCAGAATCTCCGAGTTCCTCGGAGTGTGGAAAATGAGGAAAGAGAGGAGAGACGACTTGCAAAAGTCAGAGAATCTCCAAGTGGGAGCACTGAGACTTCTCCCTCATTCCAGTAATTAGCTCTATGCTTGTGCATCTGTCCTGTAACAACCAGAATTGCTTTTCATTCAAAGAAGAGAAGTGGGTGGAATTGCTTTTATTTGCAGATAGTATTGTGCTTGTATCGGTACACAGAGTGGGAAGGGCTTGGATCTTTTCTCATCAGTTTTCAGTCTGTGTGCTCACAGTGAAGTTGTTTAGCTTCCGTGGACTATGTTTACATCATCTGTAAAGTGAAGATACAAACTTACTTTGGAACATTGTTAGGAAAACAGAATTTAACAAACAGAAATTGCCTGGAACAATATAAATATTTGGTAGATATAGTGTATAGAAATTATCTCATAAAGTAACTTTACCTTATTATTTTAATTTCTTTCCAGAGGGTCTAAAATGATAAAAGGGAGAACATATATAAACAATAGCAGCAAATATGGTCAGTCTTACTTAATCCTCTCCTTAGTAAGAGAAGTAGGTAACAGTTTTCCCATTTTTAGATGAGGAAGCAGCCATGGGGTGATTAAGTGATATGTCAGTGTTAGTTGGGACTTGAATATTGGCAGACCAAGAGAAGAGAAAAATGATCTCTTAGCATAATGGTTAAAAAAAAGATACTTGTTACTATCTGACCTCTCTTTAAGCCCCTAAGGGGGAGTAAAACCAAGTATAGTATATCTGATAACAGCCAAACCTTCCATCAAGCCAACTCATTTCCCAATATTTCTGGAAAGTAAATCATATTCTATGCAGTTGCATGTGATGTTAATGTTGCTTAAGAGAAGGTCTTTCTGAGATGTCTGGGATTTGTTAAGATTTTTAGTGTAATTTTCTTGTTCCAGATAAGGGCTCCTAACCCCAAAATGTGCTGGCTTTCATGATGCTATGATATATATTTTCAAACTGAAGTATAAGGCACTACCATTGGGAACTATTTTGGGCTCATAGTGAATCTGAAATGTCTGTTTGGATTGCAATATAGTTGTTGGATCCATGCTTAAAGATATTTTCATAATGTATCTTTCTTTTACTATTACAGCAATCTGGCTGTTTTAGTCACTTTCCCATTGCTGAGACACAATACCCAACACAGGACCCAACTTGAAGGAGGAGAGGTGTATTTTGGTTCATTTTGGTTTTTACAGATTTGAGACCATAATCAACTGGTTCCAGTGCTGAAAAGATATGGCAGAAGAAAACTGCTCACATCATGGTGGCCAGAAGACAGAAAGAAAAGAGAGGAGCCAGGGACAAGAATATGCCCTTTCAGGTCATGACCCCAGTGGTGTACCCCTAACTAGGCTTCACCTCTTGAGAGCAAGTCAGCTATAGCACCCCATCAACCAATCACCCCGCCAAACACATGAGACTTTTGGGGGTGTGTTCTAGATTTAAACCATAGTGCTAAGATATGTGAGTTATTGTACTTTTTCTTTTTAGTTTAGTGGCTTCTGCTTTATAGAAAGCTGTCATTGGTCAATAGCTATACTGTGTCTTAGTAACGATGTAATATTCTTATTACATTATTACACATTTCTAGGGTGAAAGTATGTCAAGATGCATATTATCACAAACTGATTATAATACTTCTGAATAATTAGCAGTTCCTCAAGTACTGGGTAAGTCTGAAAAAATATCTCAGATGTTATCTCTCAAAAAAATATTGTAAGGCAAGTTCTTGTTTCACTCAGGAGTCAGACTATTACAGTAGGCAATGCTATGCTTTCTGTTTTATTCTCCACACATTTTCCCAGCCCCTTCTTTATCATTCCTGTGGCTCACGTAGTCAAGTGAGGACACATTGCTGGAGTAGTAGAGTAACATGTCTGCTTTTGATTTAGAAGAAGGAAGTTGATAAATTAGCATGTTTGAGTCAAGACCAGATTTTCACTTTGCTAGAAGCAGTGGTGCTCACATATTATCTATTGCAGTAGAGAAAGTGTCCACTGTAAATTTTCCCCCACATATGATAGCTGTGTCTACTATTTTACTAAATGGAGATAAATTCCTGCAATGTTGATGACACAAACCCATAAATATGCTGATTAAAATAATTTAAATACTCAGTTGAGCAAAAAAAGAGAGCAGGGAACTAAATGTGCTAGAACCAAGAGTTAATACTAGTCATGATAATAATCAGATGAGCTTATGAAACCATGTATTAGGAAGATGAAGCATTTAGATGAAGGTTCTAAAATCTACACTGAAAAAAGAGTAAGGCACATGAAGGCATAATTCATCAAAAGGCAGAAAACTAGCACAACCTAAAGAAGTATTTACAATTCCCAAACCTGAAAAGACAGAACTACCCCCAAGATTATATATACAAATATATTTAAAGTAGCTTAAGAGGTAAAATAAGAAAATAGGGCCTTTATGAAATAAGACTTAATGAAGAGGATAGAAAGCAGATTAGATTCATGAAAAGAAAATGTGTTACCTCTGAAAATTATCTAAGAAATTACCTAAAATGCAGCAGAAAAAATTATGAATTCGACTTAAAATTTTTAATTGCTGATCTTAGAATTTTAATATACATAACTGATTTTACATATCTAGTTAATACTACTAGCCTCAAGCAACAAGAATGTTTTAATTTTTCACTCTGGACCTTTTTCGTTTGCCGTATATTTTTGCTAGTATTTTGATTACAATTTCTTTGTATGTCCCATGTTTTATTATTTATATGGCCTTATATAAACAAGGTTTATTTAGTCAATCATTGTTTTTTATGTATCAAGTTTTCATCTTCCTAAAATACACTGTGATAGCATCCCATGGCAAAAAAACAAATTACCACACATTTAGTGGTTGAAAACAAGGTGGAGGGTATGATTGAAAATATTCAACTGAAAGAAATTGTTACAATGAAAGACCCATTGTCATTAATCTTCTTCAGAATACTCCCACTTGATTCAAAGTCTTATCCTTTGTTCTTTTCACTTTCTTCTTCTATTTTCCCTTTTTTTCTTGCCACTTTCTGAAGCAGCTCTGAAGTCCTTTTCTGTGGATGCTCTTTGTCGTGGTGTCTTGGCTGCCACAATGTCTGAAATCAATTCAAAATTTTCAAGATCATTTTGACTTTGGGGAAGAGCCCAAAGTCACACAGTGTCAGATCTGGTGAATAAGGAGAATGAGGACACAAAGTCATGTTTCTATTTGACAGAAACGGCTGTAAATATTTGAATTGATTCAGGATATCAAGAGAGCCACAAAGCAACACCAAGGAGCGTTTCCAGAACAGCCTCAAAAATGATGAGAAGAGTGTGTTTGAAGTGGGGAGAATACTTTGAGCAGGATGACTACCACTGCATCTTTTACTGCAACAAATTTTTAATTGAAACATTCGCTGTATTTTATTTATTTTTTCAAATAATAAACTTTCATTCATTAATTCTTTGTATTGTTTTCTTAGTCTCAACTGAGTTAATTTCTGCTCTGATCTTTGCAATTTCTTACCTTCTTTGGGCTTGACTTTCTCTTCTTTTTCTAGAAGTTTGAGGTGTAACATCAGGTTGTTTATTTGTGTTTATTCTGTTTTCCTGATATGAGAATTCACCACAATAAATTTTCCACTGAGGACCACTTTCACTGCAACCCACAGATTCCATTATGTTGTATTTGCATTTTTGTATTCTGGCAGATACTGTTTAATTTCTTCTTTAATTTTCTCTGTGACTCATTGGTTATTCAGGAGGGTATTACTTAACTTTCATGTGTTTATGAAGGTTTTACAGTTTCTTTTGTCATTAATTTCCAATTTTGTGGCACTATGGTCACAAAATATGCATGGGATAATTTTGATACTTTTGCATTTACTTAAGCACGTTCTACAGGCTAGTATATGGTCTATTTTAGAGAATGTCCCATGTACTGCTGAGAAGAATATGTATTCTGATGTTGTTGGGTGGAATACTTTGTACATGTCTACTAAGTCCATTTTTTCACAAGTTTGATTCAGTTCTATTATTTCTTTGCTGATTTTTTGTCTAGTTGATCTGTCCTTGTGACAATCAGGTGTTAAATTCTCCCATTATAATTGTGTTATTGTTTATTTGATTTTTCATGTCTATTAATATTTGTCTTATATAGATAGATGCTCCCAAATTTGGTGCATATATATTTAAGATTGTTATCTCTTCCTATTGAAGTTTTCCCCTAATCACTACGTAGTGACCTTCTGTATCTCTTTTGATTATTTTTGGTTTAAAGTTCACAGTAACTGCAAACAGAATAGCTACCCTTGCTTTTTTCTGGGTTCCTGTGGCATGGGGTATTGTTTTCCATCCTTTGACTTTCAGTCTATGAATTTCCTTTTCAGTAGATGAGTTTCTTGTATACAGCATATGGTTGGATTTTGATTGTTGATCCATTCTGCTGGTCTGTTTCTTTTAATTGGTAAATTGAAGCCATTTACATTAAAGGTTATAATTGATGTAATATTGTCTTATTTCTGCCATGATACCTTTTGCTGTTGATTCTTTACTTTTCCTCTCTGTTTAATTGTTTGCCCTGTTTGATGGTTTCTTTCTGTTGATGTTCTTGAAATTATAGTCATTTTGTCTTTAGCTAGAATATCTTTCAGTACTCTTTGTAAGGTTGGTTTGGTGGTCATGAAGTCCTTTAGTTTTTCTTTATTGTGGAAGTATTTCGTTTCTTCATCAATTTTTAAAGATATTTTTGCAGGGTACATCAATCTGAATTGGAAATTTTTTCTTTTAGGACTTGAAATACTTCCCTCCATGCTTTTCTTGACTTGATTGTTTGTGTTGAAAATTCTACTGTGATTCTGACGGGCTTTCCTTTATAGGTGATCTGTTTGTTTTCTATAACAGCTTTTAATATTCTGGATTTCTAGGATCTTTATTATATGTCTGGGTATATATTTATTTTGGTTATGGCTAGTTGGAGTTCTATATGCTTCACTTATCTGTATATCAGTTTCTTTTTCCATGCTTGGGAAGTTTTCTGCTATTACTTCTGTAAAATGTCTTTTTATTTCACTTGTGTTGATTTCTTTGTTTATACCTATCAAACTTCTAATGCTTTTCTTTGCATCATCTTGCAATTTTTGAATTGTTATTTCCTGGCTCCTTTTTATTTTTAAAGATCTTTCTTTTCCTTGTTGCTATCTTCAGTCCTGTCTTCAAGATCTGAGAGTCTATCTTCACATTGTTTCAAGAGGTTTTGCCAGCTTTTGATGGAATTTTTGATCTCCTGATTATCTCTTTGAATTTGTTTCATGCATTCTAGTTCTTTCCTGTATTGCTCATTCAAGGTTTCCATCATTTTCCAATGCTCCTCAATTTTTAAAAATTGTGTCTGTTTTGGATATGCTCAGCATTTCTTTCATTATGTTTATCATTTCTTTATTTACCTGGGAGATTATTTCTGATCTGATTTCCTTTACAGCTTCATGGAGTTGTTTCTTTACTTTGGTTGCTATAATTTCAGATATTCCAGGGGTGTGACTTATACTTCCTTCTATGTCCATGTCTCCTGGACTTGTTTGTGATAGGCTGGAGGTTTGAGATTGCATTTTGCTCCTTCATTTTGTAATTTTCCTGTTTTCCTCCAGAGCAGATGAATGTACAATCTCAGTATTGTACATTTGAGTTGGCACTGGCAACCCCTCCAGGAAGGGGTCTCCCTGCCTGAGTTGGGGTCACTGTGTGGGCCTTTCCTGGGTACCACACAGTGCACCAACCCTCCATAGCTGACTGGGGTCACTGGACAAGCCTTTGTATGGCACCACTTAGGCTCCCCAGATGGTTGGAGTCACTGGGCAGGTCTTTCCCAGGCCCTGTGTGGTGCACAGATGCTCCTCGGCTGATTATTATATATGTTTTAAATTCACCCACTGACTTAATTTTACTGACATTTTCCTTCTTTCCTAGAAGTTTTCTTTGCTTCTTTTTCAAATCTGATATTTTGTTTTCTTTTAATGCTATCTCTTCTTATTTTATCTTAATTTACAGAAACAACAATGAAATATTATGTGGTCTTCAAAAGAATGAAATCCTGTCATCTGCAGCAGCATGGATAGAACTGGAAACCCTTGTGGTAAGTGAAATAAGTCAGGCATACAAAAATAAGTGGATGATGATGTCACCTATACATAAATCTGAAAGAACCAATCTCATGGAAGATGAAAATATGATAGTAGATGTCAGAAGTTAAAGAGACCAGGGAGTAGGGAGGACTGTGAAAGGTTGGGCAGTGGTAATAAGTTGTAGCTAGATAGGAGTAAGAGGCTGTGGTGTGTTATTGCACTGTGTGTTACAGTAGGTAACAAAAATGTCCTGCATATGTTAAAAAACTAGAAGAAAAGATTTTAAATATTTGTTGCCATAAAGAAAGGAAACATGCTTGATGAGATAGATCTATTTACTCTGACTTAAATTTATACAATATGTACATTATCCAAATATCCCACAGTATAATACTGTAAATATGGATAATCTTTTGTTCTTAGCTATCAGTTTAAAAATAAATTTGAATAAAAAGTGCCTAGGAGATAAGAATTTAAATTGACAACTTGTCTCAGGCAAGAATCATCATTGAGTCCCAAAACCAGTGAATGAAAGTTTGATGAGAAATAAGTTATTTATGACTTCACAATGTCTCCTCACAGGAAATATATTACTTACAAAGAAGTGGTAACTTTATAAAAAGAAAGGTGGCATGCATTACTTAATCTTAAGTGTCAGAAGTCAGCCTTCACCATAAGTAGGACAAACAGGCATTGGTTTCCTGGTGATATGATGCACTGAGAACATTACTTTTGTAATACTTCTCCAAAAATACCTAACCTGAATCTGCTATCGTGGTGCACATTTGTAATCCCAGTTACTTGGGAGACTGAGGCAGGAGGATCACAAGTTCAAGCCCAGCCCCTGCAAATTAGTCAGACCCTATCTCAAAATCAAAGTTTTAAAAAGGGCCGAGGATGTAGCCCCATGGTAGAGTGCCTGCCTAGCATGTGCGAAGTCATGGGTTTGGTCCCAAGCTCTGGGGAAAAAATGTCTAGCTTGAATCTAATAATGAAGAAATATAAGGAAACAAATTTAAAATTTAAGAAATATTGTATAAAACTATTTGCCTCCACTCTTCAAAAATATCGATGTCATAAAAAAGATGGAAGAAGGTTTTAGATCACTGAATTAGATTTTAAACTAGAGAAATTTTATTTCTTGGAAGATTATCAAAAAGTTCTTTACAAGTTCTCTAGATTAGATAACATAATTTTATCAATACTTACTTTCAATTGTGGTTACATAAGAGAATACTCTTATTTATTAAATATATGTTGGAGTAGTTAGCAGTTAATGGGCATTGTGTCTGTAACTTTCAAATTGTTCAGGAAAAAATACATAAACATGCAACAGATGTAATACCTATGTTAAACACTGGGAGAATCTGGGTGAAGATTATATAGAAATTCTTTTTATTCTGCAACTTTTCTGTAAGTCTGAAATAATTTGTGCCTAAAATGTTTAAAATGCCGATTTTACAGGCCCTACAATATTATATTATTTAATCAACTGTTTGTAGCACTTGTGATGAATTGTGTACCTCACTTGACTACAGGATTTGGGGCTGTAACTGATTTTAAGTGAAGATTTAACCAGGAGAGACTCTGGCACACCTGGATTGAGTATTTTGTTTTGGTTTCTTTCAGACAATGTAAGGATAGCTTTGGCCTGAGACCAATTTTGAACTCATTATTTTCCTTTTCTTTGGGCTTAGAATTTCCCAAGCCACAAAGGTGGTAATAATTTGAGACCAAAATGCACATGAATTTTGGCTCTGTGGTTCCAAAGTCTTAGAGGAGACTTCCTCCCCACCCACTGACAAATTTCCTTGTTATCTTTTTGCCAGATTTCTTTTCCTGTCAGTCATTGACACCATGGACCTTGGACATGTTTCAGTTTTATGTGGTTATCATGGTTCCTGTTCCCTCCCAATCTCTCCCACACATGAGCTGAAGCAGCAAGAAATGTAGCTATAAAAAACACTTTCTGAAATTGACATCAGGTCTCCGCCTCCTAACCTCATCCCAAGGAGAATTACCATAGATCCAGTTTATCACATTACCACATCTAACCTTGTTGATTTCTCATGTTTTGAGAAATCAGCTGTCTTGGTATATTTTTACCAATGGTTTTAGGTATTTCTAGAAGGATTTTTAGGTAATTTGCCATATTTTTAGTACCAGAAAAGGTACCAAAAGGGTAGGATGAAAAATTTGTGTAAGAATTTATGAGATTTAGAGAATAGAGTAAGTGCCAACGTATGTCTCTAGGAATTTTAGAGGATATGATAATATGAATAGTGAAGTACTGTTGGAAGAATTTTATGAAACTGAAGAAAGATGTAAATGTCCAAATTGAGTCAGCACATTCTAATCTGGTCTAGATTTATTCCTTTTCATTTAAAGTTTTGTTTCTCCATCAACTGCCTCCATCAATTTCCTTTCCAAGAGCTATCAAGTCCTGTCAATCTGTCCTGATGTAGCATATATTAGTAGATTCAAACTACACAACTTGCATTTCTAGGGACCCAGCTTTGAGATCTTGAACCATCCTCCTCTTTGAAGATACACAAAGTTGAAGCTGAAACATGGGGAGAAAGAATTAGTTTAGAGAAAGCATTTCCACTCCTATGAAATACAAGGAATGTTGCATTCTCCCCTGAGCTAAACAATGAAGTGACCTACAAGGGAACAACTTGCAGGGTTTAACCTGTTTTCCTGGGGTCTGGCAGCAAAGGATGCCAAGAGAAGCTGGAGATAGATCTGCTCTAGGCAATAAAGCAGAGAGAACAGAGTTACCTTGGATAAGAAAAGCTGTCCCATCTAGCGAGACAAGAATACTGAAGTTTTTCTCATGAAGTAGGTATGTGCCCCTAGGAGAGAGGTGACATATATTACACATGTACATATGTAATATACATATATATTTTCCTTCTTGTATGAATGAGTTCACCTCATTCAAGGTTCAGTTTTCACCTACAACTTGTCCAAAGTCGCATAGTGGTTAACTGGTAGAACTGAAGTACAAATTCACATACTGTTTACACTAGATGGTGATCACTTTCTTAAAAGTGGAAAATATGCGATACTTATTTGCATAATTATTCTTGGTATCACTTCTGTGTGTGTGTGTGTGTGTATATATATATATATATATATATATATATTTTTTTTTTTTTTTTGGCCTTAAGGATAAACACATGCAAAGTGCTGCATCCATAAAAACGTTTGCTCGCAGGACAATCCAAGTCTTGTCTCGGCTGGGTATGGAGTTTCCTTGGTCATGAGGCCAAGGCTCGGAGGGGCGAGTACCGGATTTCTCCAGTACTCATGGAGGGAGCGGATGGGCCTCAAAGTCAAACCTGAGAGAGTTCGCAAAAGATGCGGGAGTTTAGGCTTTTGCAGAGAGGACCCCACCCCACCCCCAACAAGAGAGGAGGTTCCCCACCGTGGCAACGGGGCACAGTGCTGCCTCCGAAGGATGATCACATCTTCCGGTTGAACGCTGTGGGCTTTTCACACAGATTATAAACAGTCTGCGTTTTGTCCATAAATCTCCCCTAGGACCCAGCGGGAAACCAGAACACCGGCCTGGGATTTGAAACTGTAGCCTGGCTAGTGACAGAAACCAGAGCTGGGGCGTAGCGGGAAAGGGGCTCGCAAGAGCGGAGCAGGGGCAGCCAGGTGCAGCCCGCGAAGGGGACTTCCTGCCGGACCTGTTTCAGCTCTTCCTTAGTGAGGAGCGTCATCGCGCTGGAAACCCTGTTGAGGAGCGGAAAAAAGTGAAATCAAAACAAAAAGAAGCGCATGGGGGTGCACTGTTATAACGCAGTATTTGTTTCTTGGAGACACTGCTCCTCCTCCCCCTCCCCCGCTCCGCCCCGTTTGCGCGCAGTTTGTGTTTCAGTGTAGCTCGGCCCCAGTGCACTGTGAGGAGAGGAACGCCAGGTATAAATCCCTGGGGGTTTCCTACCGGAAATTTGCCGTCCAATCGCTCTGTTCGCGCTCATCTCTGGAAACCAGCAATTTGCAGTTCTTATTTAGCCAACTTTCTGAAGTTGAATGGAAAACTCAAGATTGACAGGAGATTTTGAAGTCTATTATTCCCTTTAAAAAAAAAAAATAAAAATTACATCGTTACTTCATTTTCACAAAAAAAAATTCAGGAAACTTTTAAAATTATAGCATTTAGGAAGGGAAGAAAAAGCTGATGATAATTTCAGTGTTATTTTTGCTTGAAACTAAAATATTCTTCAAGGACACATTATCATTCTCCATTAATGGAAGCTTCAACTATTTGGATATAATTTGTTGGAGATTCAATGTTTAACTGGAAAAAAGGAATAAAAGAATTAAATATAAATTATACAGTGTTTCATGACATATGACAAATAATCAACAGATTATTTTTTAATTTTTGAATAATGACTCCAAATATTTAACCTATTTATATACTTCTTTATTTCCTATATAAAACATTAAAATATCACGGATATGCCTCAAAAAACCAGGACTGGGAGTTTGGCTCAGTGGCTTAAGCGCCTGCCCTGGCAGGCGCGAGGTTGTGAGTTCAATCCCCCGTACCACACACACACACACACACACACACAAATCACAGATAAGAAATACTGATCATAATTTTATTCCGGTTTTCATTCCTGGTTCTGATTCTCTTATTGACAATCTTTCAACCTATATAGGTCTGGTGTATTTAAAATGGGAAACATAATAAACAGGTGAATTGACAATTTGATTTTATCATCCTTTCCTCGCAGACCTGAGACAGATGAAAATGACACATGAAAATGACCACTTATGTATATAGGATCACAAACTGCTAAATGAAAAATTTGTTAATTTTCTTTTTATTCCTCTCTCAGTCATTTTTTGAGGGTTTCTATCATTAGTGGGCTCTCCTCACCTCAGATCTAATGAAACAAGATTGAATTGCATGCTAGTCTAAGAATATATCTGATAAGGATATAAAAGGCATACTATATTATTTGGTTGAAATATTTTTAATTTGTATGATTTGTAGTATGTTTCTTACATTGATGTCTGATATCTGTTAAAATAGTACATAACTGTCAGATACTTAAGAAAGAAATATCAGCACTACCCAAAATCTTTCAGGCAATGAAAGAGAAACTTATACAACCCTGATTCTAAAACCAAGCAAGTACATTTAAAGAGAAGTATAAAGCAATATCCTTTATGTAGTGTCTTAGTCCATTTTGTGTTGCCAAAACAAAATACCCGAGGCTGGATAATTTATAAAGGAAAGAAGTTTATTTGGTTCACGATTCTGGTAGCTGGAAGGTCCGAACCACATGGTACTGGCATCCTGGTGAAGGCACCTCTGGCTGTGTCATGAGATGACAGAGAAGTGGAAAGGGAATGGCCATATGGAAGGGAGACAGTAGTCATATGGAGAGATAGGAAGCAACAGAGACTTGGGGAAAGTGCAAAGTTGATTCCTACAACTTCCTTTTGTGGGACTTCCCACTGCAGCAAGAGCACATTTCTGCAAGGAAAGCACTAATCCTAATACCGCTATCCACTAACACCTTGTCACCTTCCATTGTGTCCCGCCCCTTGAAGTTTCTACACTACAGATCCAGCCTTTGGTGAAGAAACCGTGTCTCAACTATAGCAAACAAACTCTGAAAAACCCACAAGTGGTAGCAAATTAAACACCACATAAAAAGATACTACATAATGACTGAGTAGGGTTTGTCTCAATTATGCAAAAATAACAACATTTGAAAATCAGCCCACATAAGTGATCACATTAACTGAGTTTGAAAAGAAAAGACAGCTGGGTGTGGTGGCACATATCTGAAATCCCAGCACTTGGGAGACTGAGACAGGAGGAGCTCTCCAAGTTCAAGGCCAGGCTGGGCTACATAGTGAGTTCAAGGCCAGCCTGAACTGCATAGTGATTCTGCCCAAAAACAAAAAATAAAAAACAAACAAAAAAAGATATCATTGTTTTAATAGATGCTGAATAGACATTTGCAAAAAAAAAAAAACCCCTCTTATTAAACTAAAGAACAGAACTCAATGGGCAAAAATAGCATTCAATTGACAAGGCATATAGACAAAATCGTGTAAAACATACAAAAGGGTGAAAGATAATGATTTTTCCTCAAGATCTTCAAAAGTACTTGAGGTCCTAGTTAATACAGTAAGACAAGTAAGATAAAGGAAACACATATTGGCAAGAAAGAAATAAAACTGTCTTTGTTTGTAGATTCCCCATGTTTGGGTAAACAGAAAATCCTAAGAAAACTAATAAAAAGGTATTAGAACTTAGACTTTAGCAAAGGTACAAGGTCTCTACACTGAAACCAACTGTAGTCCTATATACAAGCATCAAACAACTGGAAGTTAAAATTTAAAATGTGAAATGTGTCATCTATTTTTTATATATATATATATATATATATATATGTATATGAAATCAATGAATAGTAAAAGTCCTAAAAACTGCAAACTAGCAAACACCAGTGAAATTTAAAAACACCTATATCAACTGAGTGAGTTTTCAGTTAAAGTACTTAATAGTATTATTACTTCGCCCCCAATTGACCTATAGTTTAAATGCTATGCCAGTCAAAATTCTTGCATCCTTTTTGTAGAAATCGGCTGTTTGAGTCCAAAATTTATACAAAAATATGCAAAGAACCTAGAATAACCAAAGCATTTAAAAATTCTGTCTCATTTCAAGACTTAATACTGCACTGTTTAATAGATTTTTCTATGATAAAGGGCTCATTCTTTCAATGTACAGTGTTCTGTATGAGGGGAGGGAAAGTGGAAAATCTAGAATTCTCTCTTTATTTTTAACCTTCCTGGTACCTTAATCCATGAAGAAACAGAGAATTGAATGGGGGTAAATAATCAAGAGTTCCATTTAGGCAATATATATATATATATATATATATATATTATATAAATATATATAGTCTTTGCTTTTATTTTCATTTTCATCTTTTAAAGTACACACTGTCAACTGGCACCATTATTCTGAGATGTCTACTAATCATTTGAGTAGAGTAGAAATTTCATATCTATGGTAATAATCAGGGAAAGATGATAGTTCAGCCCAGGATGGTAGTGGCAATGGCAGTGGTGAGCATATGAGAAAGAATCCAACTGGAAACATTTTCAGAAGTTCATAAATCTTGAAAATCTGTTGGATGTAAATGGGAGGCATGTTGAGAGGTCAGAGATTAAACTGGTTGCTAGGTGGATGGTGACAGTTTTGAACAAAAGTGGGCAAGATTTGGTGGCAGGTCATGAACTGGAAGTGGACACTTACAATTTAAAACACTTAAGAGGCACTCACGAGGTGAAGGCAGGCTGGCTGCTGCATGGGCGGCTCTGGAAATACAGACTTGAATTTCACAGGAATACACAAGAATGGAAACCATCCTTTAAAAACCATCTAGGCAGTAAATACACAATTATAAACTGAGGAAGAAACCTGGGTCTTGGAGAGATTCTGCTGTTAAAAGAGTAGGTGACAAGCTCAACTCGAAAAGCAGGGTGCCGAGGGGTCAGTGAGACAATTTATGTGGAAAGTAGTTTGCAGTTTGTAGAAGTCCAGGCACATGATGTTTTTAATAGTTAAATCAGGCCTAGGCTTTTCAGATGGGGATCTGAGTGCCTCCAGACATAAGCTGCTAGAATCAAGGAGTACTAAGAGCCCCAGAATGGAGAAGGATACATTTTCTTTGAACATGAATTTTACTTAAGGGTAAGTAATTTTAAACATTGTTTTTATAGAGAAGCAAACAGAGATCTATTATTGAGTAAAATGGAAAAAATCAGGTCAATTTAAAGATTATAAGACTTAAGGAAATTATACTTGAGATAAGATACACCTGCTTTACTCCCAGAAATTCCTCTTACTGCCTGCCTGTTCTCATATCTTCTTGCATGCTATTGTAGTCAGGGATTACAAGGAGAACCAGACAATATAGGACACATAATTTATAGTATTATTTTATGATAGTCACTCAAAGAGTCAAATACAAAGAAAGTGCAGGAAATCTGTCCACACTAAAGACCTAGAGAATCCAGCCAAGGGCCAGGATCCCACAGCAATGTCCTGCATAAGTCCAGCTGAAGACCTAGAGCCCATGACCATGCCCCCCATGAGTCCAACTGGAGGCCTAGAGCCCATGACCATGACTCATGCAAGTTTGTTTTATGAATCTGCACTGGGAAGGCCCAAAAGTCAGTGGTGGAAGCTAGAAAGTCTATGCAGCGGGGTGAGGGATCTGTGCTAGTAGACTGAGGGTTCTACACTGAGCCAAGAAGCAATGCTGAAAATAAGGCACAGGTCTCCCCTGGAAAGTACCACAGCCATCCTCAGTGACAACAATGTCCTGAGCTCCTCTGACTATGAGAACAGCCGAGTCTACATCAGGAAACCAGAGTGACAAGTTTCTCTTGGAGATCGAACAGCACACATCTTTCCCACTGGAGCCAGGAAGCAATGCTCAAAGTAAGGACCAGAGCTCCCCCAGAGTGAACCGCAGCCATTCTCAGTGACAAGGTCCCCAGCTCCTCTGATGATAATAGTCCAGTTCATATCAGGGAAACCAGCATGACAAGCTCCTCCAGGAGAACCAGCAACTCCAACATTTCCAAACAACAACACTTAGAAGAACCCAACAATGCTTCTTCTTCCTCTCCAGGTCTCCTTTTCATGCTGGCCACAATCCTCAGGTGGGCCATCCATACTCAGCACCATGCTGATTCAGTTCAGCTGGTGTTACCAGTTGACCAGGAGTTACCAATCCATTCCACGTGCACAAGAGCATTTGGTGAGGGTATTAGAGAAGTACTAGATGAATTCGACACACAAGTCTTCCCGATGATGAAAAGACTTTCCTCACTTTCAACAATGTAGCAAGCACCAGTACTGTTGAAGACACCAGTCCTTTTCATTTATAATTTTTAAAGTAGTTTTATAAGAACATCAACTATAGGCTGACAAGGAAAAAGAGGAAAGAAAAACAAAACAAAATTTTTACCACTCAGAAATCACCAAAGTCAATGTTCTGTGAATAATTCTGACAGCTCTCTTTGCAAACATATTAGCAGTAGAAAAGATATTGAAAGGCAATTATCTTAAGGTGGAGCTGTAGAGAGAATCATGTCCCACTTAACCATATGCTTAACGCCAGGTGTCAATGTTTGTGGAGCCAGAATCTTCAGGAGATAATAAAGGGAAGGTTTTAAAACAATAGGTGTAGATTTGGAAAAAAAAATAGATACTTTAGTGGTTGTCAAAGGATGGAAGCTGAAGAAATTCTCCTTAGTTTTCTTGGTCTCTGTAAAGCAAAAGTCAAGGTCAACTGTTGGGGTTTGAGGAAAGATGAAAACGTTTTACAGTGGCTGAGATGGGAGAAAGTGTAAAACAACAATTAAAAATGAGTGAAAGCAGGCCTTCACTGCATGGGATTTTATACAACACCACATCAGAATCACCCGTGGGTGTTCAGGACAATGAGGAGTTTCAGTCCCACCCTACCTCTGAAAACATCAGACAGGAGAGAGTAGACAGTAGACAGTAGTAAACTGCTCAGCAGACTTCTATGTCCAGATTTTTTTTTAGTCAGTTGAGTTGATGGAACTTGGAGCTGTACATTGTGTGTTCACATGAGGTTCACTAATTTGGATTTGTATAACAAGCCATTCAATTTGATTTTTTTTGTACTAAGGCCAGGGAACTTAAAAGTGTTCTGTAATTCCAATGATCAATTATAAAATACATTTGATATGATGATGAAAGCCTATTAATGGCTTGGGGGAAAGGAACAAAATGATTAGTGGATAAGAAGATAAATAATTTTTTTTAAAGGAGGAGAAATAAAGGTAACAAAATAAAAATGTTGGAGACAGAATGAGTCAGATACAAGAAAGAAAGTACAGAAAGCAATAAAGGAAAAAAAAGTATACAGTTACATGGGAACAGATATTCACGGATTAAACAATGTATAAAAGGTCTAAGAAGACTGGGATTAGTGTTAGCACCCTTAGTGTTTGTTTAGCCTTCAGAGTAAATTCTCATGTAGTTCCCATGTTCTTTGCAATTCTGATGAGCAAATTTGGTAGTTTTTTCCCAATGGAAATTTCAGCCAGCAGTGTGTTGGCTAATCACACTAGTACTAGGACAGAAGGTTTTTTTTCCCCTTGTGGTGTTTTTGCCAAAGTATGGCAAAATTGCACCCAGAGCTGGTTCTGCTAGACATTTCTTATTCTGATTAGCCCCTACCACTCAATATGCGGGGAAGATTGGAAAAAAATCTGAGATGGAGGCTGTAGACAGTTACTGTGGTTGGTAATATAACCTTTGGTCACACACAAATCATCGGGTTGGTACTTTTCTTGCTGAAAATCATTTGTTACCTAGGTAACTAATCAACTAACCCTATCTTATGAGATACTAGATCCCTAAACACCTCATCACACCTTATTTTAATTCCTGTACAAATAAGCTGAAACCGAAACCCTTCATTACTGCAAGCACCGCATTCCTGTGTGAAGTAGTTCGTTTACCAGTGCTTGCTGCCCGTCACACAGAACTTAGTGCGCCCTTGACCAAAGATGGGGAGAACCATTCAGAAATTCCTCAGTGAAGATTTGAGATATAGAAGTAAAGCAAGGGGGAGACTTTTCTCTTTCCGGTATTAAAATGAAGTGTAAGCATAACTGTATATTGCGTGATGACTACAGATGGAATTTAGGTGAATTCAAAGAGGCTTCTCTGATGGTGAAGAAAAAGAAATTTCCTTCAGCAGAAGATGCGGCAGCCGATCATCACAACCCTTTCTTATTACTGTCTCCAGACCAAGATCAACAAGTCATTCCCCGCTTCTCCTCCCCACCCCCCGAAAGCTTCAGGATGTTCCTTCACGAACATTCTGCGGGACATTCCAGTTGTGACCTGATTTAACGAAGACAAAGATGTTTCTCTGGGGGATGGGGCAGCTCAGGCCATTCTTTTCTCCCAGAAATGTATTATTCAAGAGTTCCCTGAGTAATCTACTGTGTTGAAAGTCTGTTTTTAGACAGAAGAAATGCTGGCTTGTTACTCTAACTTCATGATATCAGTTTTAGCCAGAGCTAGGTTAATTTTTGAAAAATGACTCCTAATTGTATATTGTTACAGTTTCTGAGGACAATTTGAAATATCCCCGTATTATAGTATGCAATCTAAAATCTTGAAAACATGACATGTTACTCATGCATAGCTTTTAGTTCCAGCAATTTAGATTTCAAATAGCTATCTGAAGAAAACTGGGGTACCACTAATGACTACTAAGTATTTACCAAGTCTATTGCTTTCTTTGTAGATACATAGTGCACATCTCAGTTTCTGTTGCTAGTGAAATTTGTGTGAGGTACATCACTATAAGTTCTGGGAAGAAGCCCTTTCTGCATCCCTCTAGCCCTCTGTTTCTCTACCTATGAGACCGAAGGCTGAGGAGAAGGTCTAATATTGGAGGCACACAAAGAAAGATGCTTAGGTCTGATATTAACTCTCAGAAGCAGAGTTTCCCTGCCAACCCATATCAAACTAAGTGATTGAAATTTCAATTTCATTAAGCCACTGAAATGTTTCATTTGTTTATTACAGAATTGCATCACAAATATATATATATATATACACACACACATATATGCTATCAGTGCTTTAAGAGGTGAGTAAGGATTAGGAAGTAGAAACAAAATAGTTAATTTCACTGATATGAACATCTATTTATAGTATTCCAGAGAACAAACTATTAGAAACAATCAAAATTTAGGTTTTTTCTAGAAACAAGATCAATACTCAGAATTTATTTAAGTAATACCTATACTCAAGTATCAAATTATGAAATTATAAAAGGTACAGTCTATAGTCTAAATAAAAACTATGCAATACTCAAGAAAAAGTTTAATTAAAAATGTGAGGGACTTATATGGAGAATATTAGAAAAAATGACTTGAAAAAATGTATAAAGGGATTTATTATAATGGATTAGCTGATGGAGGCAGATAAATTCCAGTATTTATTTGCAGAATGAGTTGGCAAGCTGGGGACCCCTGAAGGCCAATAGTTTCATTTCAGTCTAAGTCCAGATGCCTGGCAGCCAGGAGAGCTGGTGGCCTCTTTGCCATCCAAATGCTGGTTTGAGACCCAGAAGAGCCAGTGGTTCAGTTTGAGTTGAAAAGCAGAAGAAAAAGCCAATGTCTCAATTCAATGACAGTATTAAGAAAAGAATTCTCTCTTAATCTCTTCCATTTAGGCCTTCGACTGACCGAATGAGCACCTCCCCTCCCACACACATTAAGAAGCACAACCTGTTTTATCCTGCTTTTATCTTAAACCCTGCCCCCCAAGCCTCGTGTGCTCATCGGTGGGGCTTTTCAGAGCTGACTGATCTAATTGTGCAATACTGGGATTAATGGTGCGTGGGAATAAATTAGTTCACTGATGGGAATTATCACAGTTCTGGGTGTGGCTGAGTGGATTTACTAAAAAAGAAGCCCAACCCAAAAGGCTTGTAGGCTGGATGGTAGAAAAGGGAAAGGGAGGCTCACTGCTGCTTGCTGCTTCCTGCCAACCCTTCCGTGGACTATTTCTCCTCTGTCATGCACCTGTGCTATGCAGCATTGCCTTGGGACCAGCTGACTATGTACTGAAAACTCTACAAACTGTGCACTGAAATAAAACTTTTCTCCTTTAACTTGTGGGTGTTGGGTATTTTGTTCTAGCAGTGAGAAAAGTAATTAGACATTTGTCTTCCAATTAAATGTTAATCTCATTCAAAAAACACTTTCATAGAACTATACAGCATAATCTGTGGGCAAGTATCTGAGCTCCTTATTCCAAAATCAAATTGACACATAAAATTAATCAGTGCAGCAGGTTTATGGATGGGAAAAATTAATATCAAGAAAATAGCAATTTTTATCAAATTGGTTGGAAGTTAATATAATTCTAACCAAAATTTCATTTTTTTCAGGGTGTCATCAATTTATTTTATAATTCAAATAAAATCCTGAAGGACCAATAATGAGTAAAACAATGTAAAAAAGAAAAAGAATAGGAGAAAATTCTCCTTCGATATTGTATTTGTTTTCCATGAATGTATTAACAAACCACCACAAACAACCCAAATATATCATCTTCAGAGTTCCGCAGATGAGAAATCCAACTCGACTCTCACTAGGCCAGAGTGCAGGTCCTTTCTGGACCCTCCAGAGGAGGGGGATCTCTGGAGGCTGTGGCCCTGGAGGCTCAAGCCTCCTTCTCCTGAGATTACAGTCTTGCATGTTTCACACTACTTGTGGTTACGTCTCCCTCAAAATCGGTCCCCAGCCAGGAAAACTCTCTCTAATGATATGTGAATTCGGTTCGGTCCACCTGGGTGATCCAGAATACTTCTATGTCAATAACTTTAGTCACATCTATGAAATTCCTTCTGTAGTGAAAGGTCACAGAGTGACAGACTCCAGGAGTGGGGGTGTGGATACATTTGGGGAACACTTTTCTGCCTGCCACACAACTTGGTGAACTTAAATGCATGCAAACAAACAAACAAACAAAAGAAACAGTATGGAATCAGGATAAGGTTCCAGGGACAGGCCTAGAAAGAAGGTCATGTGCATTTGTGAGCTTAACTTGAGAAGATACTTACAAATGATAAATCAAAGGATAAACTATTCAACACTTGTCACAGGGCAAAATAAAGCCAAAGTGTTAAATTAGGTGTGTGCAAAATAAATTTTAAAATAATATGAAAAAGAAGCCCTAAAGAAAAAAAATCACTTCAGAATTATTTTACTTAAGAAAAGGTTTATTATTTATATTAAGGAAGGATTCTTTTAACATGGTATTTAAAGAAAGATTCCTTTAATATGATACAAAAATCATAAGAGAAAAATAAATTTGACCTCGTTAAAGAGAAAGCAATTTCACAAAAAAGACAACACAAGGTTTAAAAATTATAAATCAGAAGAGAAGTGAGCAAAAATATAGACAAGCAATTAACAGAAGAAATGTAAATTGTTAACAAAATAGATAAAAGAAATTTAAATGTTAATAAACATAGATAACAACAGGTTTAATGTCACTAAAAGGGCAATCCCAGTTAAAACTTCAACAAAACAATAGTTTTACAGTGGGGCATGGTTGTCCATGCCTGCAGTCCCAGAATTTTGGAAGCTGATGGCAGGAGGATTGTAAGTTTGATCCCAGCATGGTCAATTTAGTGAAACTCAAAATAAAAATAGGACTGGGGATATAGCTCAGTGCAAAGGCCCTGGGTCTCATATATTAAATTGACTAAAATTAATTAGTGAGATTTTGCAAAGTGATGGTGATGATATCAGAAAATAGTATTTCTTACACATTGCTAATAACAGTAACTTGTCACAACCTTTTGAAAAGACATTTGGCAATACATTAAGGAGGACAGTTATCATTCCATAGGATCTAGAAATTTTGACCCCTAGAGTGGATTTCTCTGGAAACTGTCTTATACGTGCTCAATTTTATATGCACAAAATACTCACTTTATTATTGTTTGTAATGGTAGCAAACAAAAACTTGTCATGCCATTAAACAGACTCAGTCTAGCACTTACGAAGGACTTGAGCTGGTTCCTTAAAAGGGGAATGTGTTAGCATAAAAAGATAAAGTAATAGTACACTGCCGTTAAATCCATATATGTCAATATGAAAAAGTGTTAAAAACAGGCTAATTAGAAAGTTTCAAAAAGATGTAAGCATGACCAGTATAAGGTCAGGTATGAAAACTTAATGAAATGATGACCCGCAGTGCTCAGGAACATATTCTTAGGTAGTAGAAGTAGACATTTGTGCACAAGGATGCTAAAAGCAACTTCAGATGACTTCTTCCCTTGGGAATGGGCAGAGAGGAAGAGGATGATGGGGTGGGGGAGGCTACGGCTGTGTCATGCTTTGTCTAGGAGAGATGGAGATATCACGCATATATTGAACAAATTTAACATCTGCTTCATCTTGGTGGAAAATGGAGGTCTATTATAGTACATCCTGTACTTTCCTGCATGTGTCATATTTCAAATAAAATGGTTCACCTTTTTTTTTTTTTTCTAAAAGAAAAGCAGAGGTGGGCAAGAGATGAGACGAAAGCCAAGTAGTGGAAGAAAGCATTTTCCTTGAATTGAAAATCATTCAGTAAGTTTTTCAACAGGCATTTATTACAGATTTTCTATATGACCTATCTTTTATTAAGAATTTGAGTAAAATCCTATTTTTAAGCTTTGCCAGTGTCATTTAATAGTGGAACACTATGCATTATGGCTTCAACCAACTGAAGTCAAACCCAGTAGGGAGGTTTTATTTTGTATAATACAGACCACTGCAAGTCTTTAGGAACTGCTAGATTGTTCCCGGGTAATTGGATGGCTGCTGAGTCTTTTAAAGACATACTCTGCTCATTTACTTAGCTCCTTCCTCATCACTCAGTGAAAACTAAACCATCTGTTGTAATGAATATACGGCTTCCTGCTCTCAACTTTGTCTTCTGATTCCTTTACTAAATGCTGGTTGTCGTTTTCAATTTAGAAAAACATCATTATACTCTCCAATTCCTCCTTCAGAGTTTGTCTAGGAGGATCTCAAAGCACTCTGCCTAACCAAGGGAGGCAGTGTGATTTCTTGGAGGGGGGGCAAATTTAGTTGTGTGGTTAGCCCCATTTTATAGTCTGGACAAATGGGGATTTCAAGAAGTTCAGAACTTCCTAAATATAACTTTGAAAATTAGGGCCAGCGAAGAAGAAAAGGATGCTGTTTTGTTCATAGGTTGTTATCTTGAGATATAAAATGTCACCACTGGGCAGTGGTCTGTGGAATTTTTGGAAAAATATTACAGAAAAATATTCACAGCATTCCAATCAAAATCAATGGATTCCGTGAAGCAGTGCCTGCCAGATTTTCAGCGCTGTTCTACTTGCAAGATGTGAGTGCTCTCTGAGCTGAGGAGCTTGGTAGAGCTGGCTCAGGAAGTGGATGGGAGCAGAGGAAGAGGAAGTCCATGGGAGAGAGAGTGGTAGATAGTGATCAAGAAATAGGAAGAATTGTCCAAACAAGCTGGACAGGAGTGGCAAACCTACCTCTCAGAAGGCCCAGATGAGACAAGCCATCATCGATTATGGGGATCAGTATTTTGAGCTGTGTTAGAAAACGCAAAAAGTCCTCATTTGTGCGTAAGATAATGGGGAATTTCACCTTAATAGCCATATAACAAGGGGTTCATATGTGAGTTAACCCAGTCTTCTGTTATACATCTTACCCTTCCTTCCCGCTTTCTTTAAACTGCCCCTCCCTTTCCTTTTTTTCCCACAAGCCTTTCTAATATCTATCAAAGATGGGCCGCAGGTCATTGTCTCGATGACAGACAGCTGAGCAGTTCGGCCCTCTCAGATCTGGAGGCCCATGATGTTTTCACTCACTTTCTCGGAGACCCCAAGTCACACGACTGACTCCATTCAATTAATAAATTGAACTTTTCACTTTCTACTCTGTGAAACAGAAAACTAGCCTCTTACCAACTAGGAATGTGCCTGGCTCTTGAGTATGGAATCCAACTCACCGGTTCTGAGGAAATATCATCTTTATCGGATATTTAGTTGTTAGCCTGAAAAATTTATTTGGATCTATTAAAAACCAAGACAATTAGTGGCTTAACTGTAAATACAAACACGGTTTATTAATGAGATTAACTCTTCATTGTGATTGACCGAATGTCTCTCCTCTTGTTTGAAAAATACACCAATGTGACTTCTACTATAAATATGGACATTAAAAAGAAACCTTGAAAGTTTTTTTGTCAACAGATTCAAATCTCAACTCTAGACGGCCTATATTTTAAGTCTCTTTGTTAGGGGGCCCAGCAATAAATTACCTGAGGTCAAGTTCTGTTTATACAGTGGACTGCTCTGAGGGAATTACCTTCTTGACTTAATAGCTTCCTTTTGGGTGACATTTCTCCCTGAAAGAGGACAAATTGTCTAAGGTCAGCCTGCAGATCAGCTCCGAGTGTAGGAGGAAATTGTAGTGGATCAGTCAAATTGCACCGGCTCTACCTACCAGCATCGGGCAGCACACAGCCAGGCAGGGTCGGCAGAGGAACTGTAACCCAAAAAAGTAGCCTGGAGTCTCTCCTTGTGAGTGCAGAGTTCGCAAATCTTCCACTTTAGATTGCTCTTGGATTTTGGTTTAACACGTCCCCCAAGCTCCTCCATCAAGAGGGAAGTGAGATTTATTAAACTTTCGGTGCATTGTTGGAGTTGTTTCAAAAGTTTGTTGTTTCCCTCCATCCAGGAAGGGTAATCTGCAAGTGGAAATGGAAAGGGAGGGTGAGTCTCAGGTTCAGTTTGAGCTTGGATCTGTTGGGTTTCATCCACTGGAGTGGTGAGGTGGACTTTACATTATCATTTTTTTCTAAGAAGGAAACTTTTGATATTAGAAACGGACTCAAAGCAATCGCTTGGTTTCAGCAATTGTTGTTTTCACTGACAACAGTCTAGTTATGCTTAAAGGCAATTGTCTTTTATATGAAGGAATAACAAAAGACAACTTCTTCATATACACCTATAATGCAATTGTTGGATTTGGCATTTTTACTCCTTCTTTAAAGAAAAAAAAAACACAAAGAAAGAGAGAAAAATAGAAGTACAAGTCTCTTTTTAATTAAGCATTTTATCCTTTGAAGTTATTCTGATTTTTTTCACATTGATGATGTAATTTATGTAAATAATCATCTATCTATGAAAGGAGTGTGTCTGTCAAAAGCTGAAATAAAAAACATCCGTCATTTTGAAGTGATTAACATTCTCCAGATGTTTAAATCATCAGATTTCAGGAGTTTCTCTTTGTTGTGATAATGATATAGTATCCAGAACAAGAATGTTTACTTTTTTGTATGGGTCAAACACAGATTTTTCACAATCCTATTAAGGCATGCAGTTCATTGTAATTGTATGTGCAGATGAAAGCATATTCAGTTATTATTATTCCCCTTAATTGTAAACTGCTGCTGGTAATTTTACTGTAAAGCTCAAACAAAAGGAGTGTACTTGAAAGGACCACCACTGCCCACTTATGTAATCAATTTATATATGTCAAGTTTGTACTGGGATGCTTATCCCCTTCTATTACCAGACATGTGACATGCTACCACCCTGCCTCTCGGGGCCAGGCACGCATGCCTCTGCTTCCCCTTGCATGCTGCCTGGAAATACAGTACATGTCGATGGTAATGGCAAATGACAGCTCCAAACGATTTCCCTTAGGCCTGTTTGACCTTTGGGTTCAAGGTAAAACAGGAATGGTTCCGCTTACCTTCAAGGCCTGAGCTTTCTCACTGCTGGCAGATTCAACTTGGACGCTCCAGCAAGATCCCTGGAGGCCCAATTACTCTTGCTCAGGGACCTAGTGAAACATTAATGACATGTAGGCACTTCATTCATAAAGTTGGGTGCAGCTCGCCTCTAGCGTTACTCCCCCTACATCCCTGCCAGCTTCAGATCTGAAATGCTTGTAGGGATTTATTAAAACCGTTTGACAGGGGCACAAACTGACTACACGCTTATTATGCGCTACCTAAATGCAGACAAGGCTGGGAGGGGGGTCTCAGATCCCCATGTACCCGGCTCAGGCTTGTACAGCTACATTAATTAAGAACAACAGACTTAGAATAATTTCTCAAGAACTGTTCATTAGCACTAATGTCTCTGGCTTTTTTTTTTTGTCTATTAATCCCCTGACATGCATGTTCAGGAATTTAATATGGTATCATTCTATCAATAGCCCCACCATTCTCTCTTGAACATGCCGACGGAGGGAGGCTATTTCTTCCGTTGGTGTTCTTATGAGAAATCAAAGCACTACAAGGGTTAGATGATGCTGAGTGAGGCATGGAAGACCTTTCCTTGGTACTGGGCTGAGCCGTGGTAATAGGCTAATAATTAATGGTTACCATCTGCAATTCCTTGTATCCAACCTTCAAATCATTCTTCATTTGTATTTGAACATGCACATTTCTTTTAATCATTCCATGGCCATTTAAGTACTTTGATAAGCCTTGGGTCCCTAAAATGTTTCCAAATCATCCCCATCCGACGTAGGCCCCTGACTTAGAACTTTGTGAAAGAGGAGGTATGTAAAATAAGTGACAAAGGGCCAGAGCACTGAGCTGGGAATCCAGTAACTGAGGCTCTGCTCCTCGTGATGGCCGTGCAACCAAGCAGACACCCAAGTGAACCTACCTGTTCTCTCCCTCTTACCTCTCCTGAATTCATTCGGTGGGTTCTTCTGTCACGTGAGGATGGATGCATCAACCTTTCTCTCCATAGAGCCATCATCTTTCCTCCATTTAGAAGGACACTGAGGATTATCCTGGGACCCAAATATCATTCTTTGTCTGGATTAGAGAAAATGATGTTTTTCCACACTTTCATGCATCTGAATTTTGCTCCCTCTAGATACTCGGAGGGTGGATTGCCTTGGGTTAAAAAAAAACTGTGCAGAGAAATCTAAGGACATAACTACAACACTTTCTATTTACCATCAATATCTTTGAAGTTGCCTTATGAACAATTTTATAATATTATACTATCAATAGAGTACGTTTACCTCTTCTTATGAAATTAAGGATATTACTTAGAAAGTTAAAAATGGATCCAGTTACTTGACTTACCCAAGTTCTTATATTTGCTTATTCATTTATGGAGCACCTACTTTGCTAGGCAATGCAATTGATGATTATAATAAAGTAGATAAAATCTCCTGTCTTTATAAAAAATAGTGGAGCCAACACAAGAAACTTCGAGGAAGAAAGAATTGCTTGCCCTTCTATTTCTTACTATTTTTTCTTATACCTGGACCTGTTGCTCTAGAAGATAAGAGCTTTCTCTTGTGATTCAGTTTTATTTTTGAGAATTAACCTCACAGGTCAAATTGTGCCCATGTTTCTCTAGAGGGGACAGGAAAAGATCATGGAGGAGATGAACACAGATTTATTTTCTCAAATTCTCCCTTCATATTATGAGGACTACGTTTGCCTGAGATCCACAACTAATATCTGCTTACCATTCAAATCAATTCATTGCCAAAGTAAGATTCTTTTAGATAAAACAAAGTTTTCTAGCCAATTTTTAGTTTCCTTTGGGACTTGGTGGCCATGTTCAAAGAACCATGCAAAGGGTCATGGTCAATGTCCAGCAACTTCTTGCTAACAAACTAGAATCATGGACCTGTGATGCTAAGGCTCTGGGAAGCTCGTGAATCTGTGAAATTGGACAAACAACTGGGAAAGTCCTGTGTCACCAAAATGTTCCAGTACTAGCTATGTCTCTTAGATTTCTAGCAAGAAATTCAGAAAGAGACTGAAATAAATGTTCTTATTTTTCCATTAATACCAGATTAAATATATTTTCTTTTTTGGTGGTACTTTTCTTAATTAAATCTGTAGGTGTTCCCTTCTTTTGCTTTTGAATTAACCTACCTGAAATCTTAGGCAACTCTTTCCTGCTTAATTTCTTTGATGCAAAAAGGGTGATGTGCATCTTAAATCTAAATATTTTTAAAATTTCAATGAGTGACTATAGTCGCTTGGCAGAATCAGAATGGTTTTGTTGAGTCAGGCGTGGTGTCACACGCCTGTAATCCCAGCACTCCAGAGGCTGAGACAGGAGGATCACCATGAGTTCAAGGCTAGCCTGGGCCATACAGTGTGGTCAAGGCCAGTCTGAAGTACATAGTGAGACCTTGTCTCAGAAAAACAAACAAATAAACAAAACAAACAAATGAAAAAAGATGGTTGTGGTGATTTGCATAAGTGAACCTAATAAGTTCTCTCCTCCTCCTCCTTTTTTTCCCCTCTTCTTTTCTCCCTCCCTCACTCTCTCGCCTCCTCTCTTCCCTCCCTTCCTGTATCTCTCTCTGCCTCCTGCTCTGTCTCCCTCACTCCCTCCTTTTCCCTTTCCTCTCTCACCACTTTTCTTCCTTGGCGTGCTGGTCATGACAACTACTACTCTGTCTCCTTCAGTCGGGCCTGGATCTACCTGGCTTTGTTGTTGCACCAAGGCCCTGCCAAACTCTCCTTAGATCCTGGATACTTTTTTGGAAACCACTCCCAGATTAATCTACTGCATGTTCCATTTTCATAACAGTAAACATTCATTAGCTATTTCGAATTTCAATTTCTGAGTAAGTACACAATATAAGCACATTACGGAACACTCTCTAGCTCCCAATGTGCTGTTGCATCTATAAGTCCATGGGCGGCATCACCGAATGAACCTCAGAGAGGTAAAATTACTTGCCTAAGTTCTCACTAATATAGAGAGACAGTGCTTATGCTTGAACCTTGACCTGTTGCATCCAAATCCTAGGTTCAGAGCAGGCAAATTGCAATCCAGGGGCTAAATATGTCCAGGTGCCTATGTTTGTAACATAACTATGGATATATATATATATAGATATATATATATATATAGTATAGAGACAGAGACCAAGCTGAGTAGTTGTGAAAAAGCCTGTGTAATCCACAAAACTGAAAATAACTATTAAATGAAAAGTTTGCTAACCCTTGGCCTAATGTAGCAGAAGCTGATCTTTAAAATAAAAATTGAAGAAGGCCTGCCTGAGCTACATAGTGCGGCCCTGCCTCAAAAAAACCAGGTCCGGGAGTTTGGCTCAGCAGCTTAAGCGCCTGTCTGGCACGTGCGAGCCTGTGAGTTTGATCCTCGGTGCCGCAAAAAAATAAATAAATAAATAAATAAATAAATAAAATAGAAGAACTAAAAAATTATCCTTTAAAAATTATAAAAATCATAGATGCTTGTTCTAAGAACTGAAAAATATCCAAGAGTTCTAAAACTTATCCTAGTTCTCCTTCCACTTCTTTCTTTGAACAGCTGAATCTTAGTGCTATCAGATGGAGCTGTGCTTGGAGACCTGAATAGGCCGGAGCACGGGCTGCTCTTACTCTAGCCTGTGGGAGTCCTGCAGGGACCAGAAGGACCCCCAAGGGAGAACTGCGTCGCCTGGGCAGTGGGCAGAGGGCACCCTTGTCTCTGAACAGAGGTCCACTGGATTGGGAGGGCAGCAGCATCAGGATGGGGGCAGGGGACAGCCGTGAGGAGGTCAGGGCCGGTGTGGGATAGAAGACTTGACTATGAACAGGAGTGTTAGTAAACTAAGTTCTCGCGCATGTATTAAGAATAATGGGACCTAAGAATCTCACTGCAGGAAAGGGATTTGCAAATAAGGAAAGGAAGAAACCTGGAAAAAATGGAAATAACCTGTGATGATTGTTTGGAATTAAAAGCACTTATGTGATCCTATAGGCCTTAGTAATTATAAGCAGACACACAAATAAATGCAAATGTAAATATGGATTCAATGCATTTATTCCCCAGGTCTACTCACTGAGAAGCCTGCAAATTAGTGCTACGCCAGCAACAGTTACCACAACTATCTCCAAAATCTTGGTTTTCAGCTATCACCCTGAAATAAAAGAAATCAGAACTTGGAGAAATGACTTATTCCAGACTTGGGACAGAGGACAAGATGAACTCACAGTATCTTGTGACATAAAATAAACTTAAAGCACTTAAAGTACTTAAAGGTTGATGGAACAGTGTTAGAAACATACTGAAACTAGCTTGAAAAAGACCTTCTCAAAATAGCCAACAAACTAAACATCAAAACATTAAAATCAAACATTAAAATAATATGAAATAGCAAACCATGCATTCACAGTAATATGAATTAATAAATTGAAGTGGGAAGGAGATATTTGGATAGGGACAAGTGTCCCCCTGAAAAACTACTTCTTTGTTATAAATGGGAAGAGTAACTTCATAGTTAGGAAAGCTGGTAGATACATCTTTAAGTAAGCAAAGTGAATAACTTCTGTAATATTAAAATCATAAACTACCCCATAGAAAACAGAAGAGCACGTCACTTCTTGTGATATTCCAACCCCAGATGCATAACCTGAGTAGAATCATGAGGATCCACCGGACACTCCACGAAATTCTTGCTCGTAAGCTTCAAAACACTCAAAGTCATGAAAGTCAAAAAAAGTTCAAGGAACTGTAAGAATTATTTCAGAATAAAGAAGACTAAAAGAGGTGAAGAAAAAATGAAATGTGTCAACTGGGTTTGTCTAAAATAATAAACATTTTATTTTAATAAAAATTGAGTAGGATTAAGGATTAGATAGTGGTAATATATCAGTGTTACTTTTGTGATTTTGATGGTTTAGTTGTGGTTATACCTAACAATGTCCTTGTTTGTAGAAAATAAACTTACTAGAATTCAGAGTATTTGGGCAACATGTTGGTAGTTGAATCCCAAATTTGTTCAAGAAACAAGAGTTCTTTGTACTGTATTTACAAGCTTTCCACAAATTTGAAGCTATTTCAAAATTTTAAAGGAGTTTTTTTTTTAATTAAAGGAAGAGAACAAGGGTCACTTTTGATTTCCTTATCTAAAGGCAGGTAACCTATGATAAATTAGGTTTATAGCTTTCTGGATATATATTTTGAAATGTTATTATATTTATCTTAGTGAATTTGACCATACCATTCTTAGTATTTTACTTATTTTTCAGTGCTGGAGATCAAACCCAGGGCCTTGTTCATTCTTCCTTTACTACTGAGCTACACCCACAGCCCTCTCAATATTTTACATTTATATTTTTACTTACTAGAGCATGATAATTTTTTCTTTTTACTGAATATTAAGTTGTCAAATATTAGTGCCCTTTTTCTACAAGTTCACCAATGATAGTTAATTATAGTTTTGTCTTTGGCAAATAGTCAAAAGAAAATATTTTAATATTCATTCTCTATTGTCAAACAGATTATATCTTTTAGATATAATATACCATTTGTGTTTTTGCTTTGGAAATTAACTTTTTTTTGCTAATTTGTTGTTACAATATATTTTTATTGATTTATTCCATTTTCATTATATAGAATGATATTGACCCTTTTTCTCTGACATAGATATATGTGTGTGTATAATAAATTTCTTTTCTATTTATAATGGTGTCATTTCTGTTTTCTTTATTTCTAGGAAACAAAAATATTTCAAGTTGTGATTTATATTTTAATGTAAATTTTATTTAGAGTCAAGGTTAAGAAAACATTTACTACCTGAAAATCAGATAAATATTCAATTACTGGTATATCTTAATTTGAAAAAGAAGTTAGTCTGGAATTATTTAAGCATATAGTAGGAAGCAGCAATGTAACTTTCCTCCCAAAAACAGCAACTGTGAAGATCCATGGTGAGTATTATGAAATATGACACACAAAGCACTCTGCTAGATTAGTCCTCCCCTGCATCTCCAAGGTTTCCCCCTGCTCAGGGTGAGCCTTGGTCGTGATCCTGTCTTCTTGGGACAGGAGGAAGAGCAATTGTCTGATTATAGGATCAAGTTTGACTCTACAACTTGGGGGTCCAATCTGACACCCTGAAACTTCTCCCAGGATGGCCCAGTCTGGCTTTTCTGTTTGTAACATCCATCTTCATAAAACAAAAAGCTGTGCTCTTTGGGTAGCAGCAGGATACACAGGATTGCAATCACTCATTTTTTTTTTTAAAAGAGTTCGAATAAGATATCTGTAGTGTTAAGAGATAAAGTTCTTGAAGCTCTCTGAAGGATATTGAAAAATCAGTGATTTGTTTTCCAGTAACTTGCTTTCAAATGAGATTCACATGAATCAAAGTGTAACCTGCAGCACGAAAACATAGATTGACCTTTCTAACTCTAAATGACACTTTATTTTCTTTGTCAAATTTAGGTTTCTTTTTTTTTTATCAATATATGTTCATTGATTACCTGACATAACTGAGGAACAAGAAGCTCAAGTAGGTGGTGGAACTGAGACTTGAACCCAGGGAGTTGTCCCCAGAATTCATCATTTTAACAAAAGAGGCAACACTATGTGACTTTGTTTGTTTCTTACTTTCGTTTTGTAATTTTTGTAGAGTATATTTGTGATGCATAATAATTATATTCCTTTTGGGGACTTAGTACATATATATGGTATCTTGATCACTGTTAGCCCCCGTCCCTCTTCCTCCCTCCTCTGTTCTTCCTCAGATCCCCACCCCTATATCTAATAAGCTTACCTATCTGATTTGTATTATTTCTCCTTTACTTTGTTCATTAAGTTACTTGCACTATGAACTTCTAACATAAGAGAAACTATGAGACATTTAAACTTCTGCATTTGTTTTACTTCATTTAACACCATACTCTCAAAATTCATTCATTTTCCTATAAATGACTCAAATTTATCTTTCTTTATGGCTGAGTAATATTTCATGGCTTGATTAGTTTTCTATTTTGTATAAAAAAAGCTAGTGTATATGCCTGGCTCAAATGTAATTATATTTTTCAATTTACAAAAATTTTTCATTTTGTTTAATATTTCTTTTATGTAGAGTGCTATGGATGTATTTTCTCAGAGAATTTCAGCAATAATTTTATTTTAAAATATTTATCCTTTTTACATAGCTTTGCCACTACTTTTTTTTTTTTTTTTTTTTTTTTTTTTTTTTTTTTTTTTTTTTTTTTTTTTTTTTTTTTTTTTTTTTTTTTTTTTTTTTTTGGTCTATTTAGGTCTCAGTCTTTCAGATTATGTGCTATCCTCAACAGTCTAGCGATTGTTGGGTACTTACATGCAGGAATGGAAAATTAAAAGTATAAGTGGTGCCTTCATGATTGTGGGTGGGGCTTCACTTCTAGATTCCGCTCTAAAATGTGATTGTATTGGGTCCCTTCATGAACCATCCTTCGCTAGCATTTTTGAGTGTGTTCTCCTGTGTTGGTCACTTTGCCCTAGAAAAGATGTATAGTCATAAATGTGGAACTACTTGCCTGGCTGTCAGAAACGGGGAACCTGAGAAGTGTGGGACATGTACAGAGCTCAAAATTAAGTGAGGAAATGTACCCTTAATCCCCCAACCACACCAGTTTTCCCCCAGTTAAAAGAATTGACCTCTAGTCTTTGAGCTGGGCAGAATGGAGGAGGGATTCTGATGAACTGACTGCCTGCAGTGACCACTTTAAGTTAATGACACCGCCTTTTCCATTTGTGAGGGAAGCTGGAGACCCTAGATTCCTGGAGGTAGATAGTGTTGCCTCCAAGCTTTTCGGGTTGGCAGCTCAAAATGCCATTTTCTCAAGTCTACAAAGTGAGTCACCATTTGCTCACATGTTTTCCAGCTTCAAAGTTGCTGCTACTGCTTTCCCCCTATCTGTCTTTATGATTTATGTCTGGCAGGAAAATAATGAGTCTCAGAGAAGAATTGAATGCAAATGTGTATGTCCAACCCACCATCTTTAACTTGAAATGATGGCTTGTAATTTACACCGCTGATTTCAGGCAATATCATGTTTCCTGTTCTACTATATTTCTAACATGCTATTTTTTCTTCCTGAGGGATGATGAGATGTTACATGGGAACATCATTCCCCTCCCATCCTCCCTCCATCTGAACCCAGCTCCTAACATGATCAAAAGAGCCATGTTTTTTGCTTTTGTAGTTTTTTTTTTTCTCTGTGGGACATACTGTTACCCACATATCCAACAAAGAATCATGGGATCTGTACTTGGGTGTCAGGTATCTTATTACACTCAAGACAACTGGCCCTTTAAATGATGCTTTGGACAGGCATGTGGTATGTGGAAATAGTGAAAGAGAGGCAAAAAAGAGAACACTTTTGTTCAGAGTTCAAAGAACCGATTTTGAAAGATCTCCACAATAAAAATTGCAGAGCACTGAAGAAAAAATTAAAGAAGATACTACAAAATGGAAAGATCTCCCTGATGCTCATAGATTGGCAGACTTAATATTGTTAAAATGGCCATATTACCAAAAACCACCTATAGATTCAACACAATCCTCATTAAAATACCAATACCATTCTTAACAGAATTAGAAAAATAAATCTGATAATTCATTTGAAAGCACAAAACACACAGAATAGCTAAAGAAATGCTGAACAGAAAAATCAGTGCTGAAAAAATCACAACTCCCTGTTTTAAAATATACTACAAAGCCAGTGTAACAAAACAGTGTAGTGCTGACATATAAACAGACACACAGAACAACAGAACAAAAGACAGGACACAGAAACAAATCCACACAATAGCAGTCATCTCTTGAAAAGGGGGCTAAAAACATGTTGGAAAAAGCCTTTTAAACAAACGGTACTTGGAAAACTGAATATTCATATCTTAAAGCTAGAAACTAGATTCCTATCTTTCACCTTGTACAAAAATCAATTCAAAATGGCTTAAAGAGAAAGGTATGAGACATGACATTTTGAACCTGCTAGAAGAAAGAAA
>RJWM01013803.1:0-52278 GCA_004363535.1 Dasyprocta punctata
TGAGTTCGAGGCTGGCTTGGGCTACAACGCGAGTGCAAGGACGGCCTGAGCTACATAGTGCGACCCTGCCTCAAAAAACCAGAGCCGGGAGTTTGGCTCAGTGCCTTAAGCGCCTGCCCTGGCAGGCGCGAGGTTGTGAGTTCAATCCTTGGTGCCGCAAAAAAAAATAAATAAATAAAAATAAATAAATAAAAGAGAACCTTCATTAGTTCCCAAAGCTGAGACAAAAGCTAGGAATGAAGATGCAATATGCAGCCTCGTTGTTATTGGAGGAACTGTCTTTTATACATTCTTGGCCTTTTCCCACATTGCCATTCTTTGCTGGCTAGATTCCTTAACTGACCATGCCTAGTAATGACATACTATAGACATTTTACATTTGTTTTCTGGTGCTTTTCTTAAACATAAAATTGGTGATTTGAAATAGCAAACATTTACTCTTTCACTGTTCTGCAGCCTGAAGTCAAGGTGCCAGCAGGCGTATGGCATTCTGAAGAAGAACTTCTTCCATGTTCTCCAGGATTCTGGTGATAGCTTGAAGATTTTGCTGCTCCTGGTTTGTGCACTATTACCATCTCTGACTCCATCTTCTCCTTGTGTCTGTCCTGTGTGTTTATATGTTTGTATTCTTCTCCTTGTTTTATTTATTTATTTATTTTTTCTTTTTTTGCGGCACCGGAGATTGAACTCACAACCTTGTGCCTACCAGGACAGGCGCTTAAGGCACTGAGTCAAACTCCCGGCCCTGGTTTTTTGAGGCAGGGTCGCACTGTGTAGCTCAGGCCGGCCTTGCGCTTGCGTTGTAGCCCAAGCTGGCCTTGAACTCACAACGCTCCGCCTACCTCAGCCTCCCAAGTGCTGGGATTAAAGGCGTGCACCACCACGCCTGGCTTCTTCTCCTTGTTTTATAAGGAAACCAGTCACATTGAATTTAGGGACCACATTACTCTAGTATGACCTCATCTTAACATAGCTGATTACATCTGCAAAAACCCAGTAATTTATTTCCTGTAAAGCTCATATTCTGAAATTCTGAGGTGTATATGAATTTTGGGGGACATTATTTAGCTTAGCATATATTTGAACCCAGTTCAATTAGTAAATAGCCATCTCTGAATAAACAAGAAGACTGATAAAGTGAGAAGGGTATTGAATAAAATAGAATAAATTACTTAATCAAATTCTTCTAACTATAATTTAACCAAAGGACACACTGGGATCTGTGTGACTCAAATTAACTAAAAAATACATCGTTTGCATTCTCTTTGTGGATATAGTGATAGAATTGGAAATGAATATAATAATAATATAAGATACTAAATGAAGTTTAGACAAACCAGATCCAAATTCAAAGCCCAGCCAGGTCAAGGTCAAGCATATCAATAAGCTCTCAGTATTTAATTTCTACACCTTGAAGAATCTTCCCTGTAGGTTTGTTCTGGAATTGGTAAATGAAATCGCCCTTTCCTTGGACTTGTATGTTTGTGTCTACAGCATTCCTCTGAGCTTAGCGGAAGTGAAAGATAGCAGATAGTGAGTTTTCAGGGCCCCACAGGAGACAAACAGAACAACTATTTCTCAAATAATTGGTCAGAAAAACAGCATGCTGTGAACTGGGGCTGCTTGCAGTCTTAGGTTCAAATCAACAGAAAGACCAGCAGTTCTTCATTTACCATGGGCCAACATCCACAATAATGACAAAATCATGAACTGATCCTGAAGACTTGTTTAATCTCGCCAATCACTATTCTTTATGAAATCTTCTAGATTTGCTTTTTAAAGCCCACACCTGCCTTTGGCCTGCACAATAATCTTGACAAGTGTTACTCTTCCATGTCAGCATCTATATTTGAGAAAATCGTCAATATTTTAAGTTAATTTTCTCTGAACCATTCTTAGACAGTTAATCTGTCCTTCTATATAAGATCATGATTTTCTTGCTTTACTTTAAATAAATCCAGCAAAAGATCTTCTATATTTTGCTCTTTATTTTTCTTACATTTTAAAGGTGACATGAGAAAGCACTTAAAGAAGTGAATGTTCTTTTTTACTTTCTCATGTTAAACAGGATCAGAAATGCACCAATATTTGTTCAAACACAAGCAGATGTATAGCAGATTACAAGAAATCTTCGTTCTTTTTTTTTTCTTATTACTCTGGGCAAAAGAAATTGATAGACTTATAACACCTTGGCATATACTGTTCATTTTCTACAAAACATGAATTTACAGATTTTGTTAATTTTTTCTATTGTTTGTTTTTTGGGGGTCTTTATTTAGTATAGATCTTCAGAAGCACATATCATACCAAATCATTTTTTCCGTGTATTTCATTTATCACTGAATTGTGGGAACTTTGAGAACTGGAACTTTATCATATCTCGGCATCAATCTACCTAACTGAATTTACTCTAACTAATAATACACTTATAGCTATTTACACATATCTTCATGCATTTGCTTTACTATTGAGGGAGCATACTAAGCAATCAATAAATGTGTGTTGAATAAATAAATGATGAACAGCATAAATATTAATTTCAATTAGTAGCAAAATGTGTATCTTGTGTGTCAGCACATTCATCTATAACTACTGTTTCTAGATATTTTTAACCTCGAAAATTTGAATAAATGTAATTTATATACATTTTCCCTTATAGTATTGCAAGTAATGTAATTTTTAATTTGAAATGAGCTGATCACACACAACTAAACATAGTTCAAAACTTAGTAAATTGTTGTTCTACTAAACACAGTGCACTGTTTTTATATTCATAAATATACTATTATACTACTTAGTGTGTGTATATCTCCACAAAACCTCTTTATCTGAACCACAAAACTCATAAGATGATGTGCATACAGATAGATCAAAGATTACTGCTAGTTTGAGGCATTTTAGGCCTTTGGGATACTTGTTAGACACTGGATTAAGTATCTACAGGATGAATAACAGACCAAACAAACACTGATCAAATTTAATCCCTTTCTCAATTTAAAGATGCCTCATAGGGAGAGACCTGTTGGATGGCACAACACTTGCCCTGAAGATTTATCCTTTAAAGAGAGTAAAAGAGCTCAAAATCCAAATTTACTTTTATTTTCTCTTTGATTTAGACAATATAGGGGAATGAATTTATATTTTTAAAGATTACAAGTTATAAAAGTTCTTTAAATCTCATAATAAACCCAAACGGGCTATTTACAGCAAGGAACAAATGAAATAATCATAGATTAAATTTAAACACATATTTTGGTTTGACTCCACATGTTATTGATTACTTACAACCTCAAACAGCTCATTGTTCTAAATCAAAGATTACTGGGACTAGTGTTGTTTTTGAAAATATATCATCTTTTAGAAGGGACAGACATGTCAACAACTATATATAATGCAATAACAATTGGAGAAATTCCAAGAATAGGCACTGCATTGCTAGGGAAACACAGGGCAATGTTCATTATATCCTTCATCCCAGAACTAGGCTTCCATTGTTCCAATGAACTAATGTTGCATGGAATCTCATTGGAAAGACAAGAAGGATGTAAGAAATAAGTGCCTCAATTCCAAAATTTTTCATGGGAAATAAAAAATTCTAAGACCATAAAATATATCCCAGTTAGGCAAGAGAGTAAGGGTTAAAGTTGCAAAATGGTAAAGTGAGGAGAAAAAGAGAAGAGTACAAATAAGTGAAAATGAGGTCGGAAATGTTGTTTTGGTAAGGCATCATGCCCAGAGGATTGAACTCAGTCCTGTGGCTCTGTAGTTTTCAAATTTTAGGGTACATCAGGATTATATACAGGCCTTGTTAAGAGATCTTTAGATTCCCTCAGTGTTTTAGATTCAGAAGGCTTGAATTGGTACCCAAGAATCTGCATTTCTAAAAAGATTCCAATTAAATGACCCAGAAGTGCTATCTTAGGTGAGAGCAACTTTATAATCTGTTTGACATTTATTGTAGTTATGATTTATACAAAATTTTAAATTCTCAATGAGTGGAAGATTTTTTTATGGGTAACTGATTAAAAATTTGTGAGAGGAACATGCACCATTTCATGTATCATCTAGCTCTATATCCTTTATTTAGTTGCTCTACCCAAATACCTGTGGTCTCCTTGATACACTGCTCAAAGATTAAGACTTCAGACTCTTAGTAATCATATAATGAAACTTTTTAGATAATATAGAAGTTGGAAGTTTGTGGAGGAAGAAAGAATTTGCAATATTTTATCAATGCCACTTCTGGAAGGAAGCATTCATGATAAATTATTTATTTCAACAATTACGTTTGGGGTATCTGTTGTTCTCCAGGGACTACTATGGCCAGGCTAAAGCATTTTATAAGCTTACCACATATCATATTAAACAGGGCATTTTTCCTTCTAAATGTACAGCTGATTTTTCCCCAGTGTATCATTATGGAAAATATAGAACATTTGTTTCAATTTTCCCTTTATGTGATTTTTAATCTGGATTTGTGGCTATTTTTGGAGCTAAACCAGGTTGTATAAAAACTATTGTTAGTAGTTACTATATATATTTTCCTTCTCTTGTTATTCCTTAATTTTCAAAGTTAAGTTCGTATCTTTCTATTTGAAAGCAAGGTCTATTCTTGCCTGTAAAGAGACTCATTTAAGTACTATGCAATTATGAAAAAAAAGTTGCTCTGAAATGTATAAGTTTGTATATTTTCTTTTTTTATTTCCATTACTTTGCTATGAAATAGGCATATATTCTTTTATTCTATAAATTGGAAAATACTGAATAATTCAATAGCTTTGAAGTTTCAGAACTTAATTCAACAGAGTAGTTGTTTGAGCTATAGTCCTTGATCTCTATTTGAATATGCTGCCAGTGATCACAAGTCATAATAGTACAGTGCAGGGCCTGGGTGAATATCACTCAGTTGTTTTCTTGAATGACTTCAGGGTATGAAATAAACTATACAAAATCACTGTTCTCATAATGAGATCATTCTGCTGGATAAACAGGTTCCCCACAGGCCTTACCTGCTGATAGGACCCAGTGAACCAAATATTTAACACTTCATGAAGGTTCCTTCCTGCCATTCTCCCGTATTACATGCATCATTTTCAGGAGAAAATTTGATGCAAAGAAATAGAAAATTGAGCCCCTGACTCTTGGGTCTGTTGCTACAACCTGGCTTAATAACAAAGCCTCCATTCAATTTCTGGGTCCTGAGAGATAACAGGAGTTTCAAAGTTCCCAGGGAAATTATGGGAATAAAAATTCTTGTTCTCTCTGACCAATTTACACAAAGCATTCGGTAAAACCTGTCCATCCAAGGAAACCACTGAAACAAAGAAACGAGTTAATGCAGTACTTGTTCATTTGTTGGAAATATTCACTGAAAAACTGACTCATGCAGAAAATGGAAACGTTTTTTATTCCAGTGTTTAAAAGATGACAGCTTTACTGTAAAATATATTTCTTTTACTATTAGGATGGGGACTTTGGTAAGAAAAACAATGCAGTTCAGGAATAATATTTTGATAGTTCTCATGTGTTAGGATATTAGAAAGTCAAGTTTTGTTTCATTTTATGTATGGTTATTTGCACATAGGTTGTTGTTTTTGTTGCTGCTGATTGCCATGATTTAATGTTGATAACCTTACCATTCCATGATTTTCTTCAATAAACAGTACAACAGTATAGTATCAAAGTCATGCTCTTTATTTCATAGATGATATGCTAATCATACTTGCTTTAATACACGTGAGAATGTTAACTTTTCCTAGGGGGACCAAAAAAACCTTGCATGTGGGCATGGGAAGGAAGAGGCTTTGAGATTAGTCATGAATTCAGCAATGAAAATTCTATGAAGTGAGAAAATGTGGGTTAACGTATGAGTAATGATATGGTATATTTGAAAAAGAATGGTTTAAATAAAGCATATGGTTTATGTGCCCAGGATAGGCAATGATGAAGGAAGAAATTGGAGGAGAAAAGTCATTTCTTTATTTATGTACTCCCACACCCAGATCATCCATGACCATTTGATGCAAATATAGTAATCAAACCATTAGCTTTCAAATTCTAAGCTAGAAAATAACCCATTTCTTGGTTTCATTAGAAAACATGAGTTGAACTGGAGTCTTCCTCTCTGAGTAGAAATAAAAGGTTAAGTAAAATTAGATGCAAGGCCAGTTAGGCTATGAGGATCACACATAATTTAAAGTTATAAGGAAGAGAAATTATAAGTAGAGAAAGTTATAAGGAAGAGAAATTATAAGTAGAGAATGATGAGTGAAGACATACTTAAAGAGAAGCTTAGAAAAAATTGAGAAATCTAGCCGGGCTTCGTGGCGCACGCCTTTAATCCCAGCACTGGGGAGGCTGAGGTAGGAGGAGCATTGTGAGTTCAAGGCCTGCTTGGGCTACAATGCAAGCGCAAGGCTGGCCTGAGCTACACAGGGCGACCCTGCCTCAATAAAATCTAGGGCTGGATGTTTGGCTCAGTGACTTAAGGGCCTGTCTGGCAGGCACGCGGTTGTGAGTTCAATCCCTGGTGAAAAAGCTGAGAAATCAAAAGACAAACAAGGAAAGAACTAGTGATCAAAGTAAGTATTTAGAAGTGAATTCTTGACTGCTTTTTAGTCCCTAACTTGAATGCTAAGCATCCTTAATATTTTTTAAAGAAATTTGAATGAGCTCTGAGATTTGTACTCTCCAAAAATAAAGCCACATCAAATATTTGTGTAATTCGGATTGTACCAATAAAAAGGCAAGATTTCATTTTCTGCATTTTTCATTAATATTGTATAATGAGCATTGTTATTTCTATATTATTGGAAAACATTAGTTGTATATATATTCACTCTATAAATACACCATATATTATTAGATGTTTAAGTTGTTTGAACTCTCATCATATACTATATATCATCATAATTGATGTCATTTTATACAAATTTTCTTTGAATTTGTTGTTTCGCACCATGGAAAAGAGTGTTACTAGGTAAAAGAATCATGATGTGTCAAATTGCCTCTGTAGACTTTATGAAAATTTCCATTCTTCTAGGTATTTCATACCTATCCACTTCGTATTTTTTTTTTTTTGAGACAAAGTTTCCGTATGCAGTTCAGGGTGGCCTTGAACTCACTTTGTAGCCCAGGTTGGCCTTGTACTCACAGTGATCCTCCTGTCTCAGCCTCCCAAGTACTGTGATTACAGGTATGTGCCACCATGCCCAGCCATTTCATATCATTTTAACTCTATGAATTGTATATCTATATCAATGTATTCTCCTCAATTCAATGATGAATCTACTCTTTCCATATATACTTTTAAATCCACAAACAACAATAAATCCCCAAATCACCAAATAAATAAATGATGAAATGATAAAATAAATAAATGATAAAATGTTCTCAAATTTATATACTGTTTTTCTTTCTCCTCAATTTACAACTATACAGTAGTGAAAGTGAATGTGACATATCCATCTGGGCTCCTTTTAGTTGACTTTAAGTATAATCTTAATGGTCAATATTTTCAAGTTCTAAATGTAGTGAGTTCTTAATAATGACAGTTACTGAAGAGGGAACTTGTTTATTCATGCACTGTCTTACTCTTTGTGTTATCACTACAGTCTGTGAGATTATACTGGGTGCTCTCTTCTAGCATAATTAGTCTCTGTTGTTAGTAAAAAACATTTTCATATCTACTCTGCTTTATTAGTATATGCTGGTAAACAATTTTCAAACCTCAAACCTATACATTTACACAGAAATTAGAGTACCAAAAAAGTAATACTGCATGTTGTCTTTTCCCGAGTGTTTTCAAATAACAGATAAGTTTAAAATCTAACCAAAAGATAAACATTAACAAAGAAATTAAATCTATGTCAATAAAGGTGAAAAAGGGAGTCCTACTGATCCTTCAATCACCCTAAATAACACTGGTATATTCATGAGTTAATGTAAGTTAAAAGGATGTCCCTGAGTTAAATTGTAAAGTTCATACATGCTTGCAAATTCAAAAATACATTATTTTAAAGTTCACCACAAAACAAAAAATTTTCACCACAGAAAAAGCAGTGCAAATGAGTATCTACCTATCTCACTGTGAGATAATACAGCTTATCAAGTTCAATTAACACTAACAATAGATCGTAGAGTAAAATCATGATTAATGCATTTCCTAATCAGTCTCTTTATTATGGCTTCTTGCCTTAGACAGCCACACATCTGCAATTTAAAAAATTCTACAATTGAGTAAACTCAAGCATTACTTTTTCCCTTTCCTAAAGTGCAAATCTGCTCTGTGCCAAGTTCGGCAGTGCCTTCATGCCTATATTTCTCCTTAGAATTAACTCAAGGACTTTTATACTCCATCTGCTTGTATTTCTTTCTTGTTGAGTCCAACTTAGAAAGAAGGATCAATATGAGCCCCTTTTGTATGCTGAAGGTTTGAGTTCAATAGTATATTCAAACAGGCTTTGAATTATTCTGAAAGGAAGGGAGTAGTAATTCCCCAGAGCATCTGGGGGATAAACCCTCAGCTCCCTTGAATCTCTGCATGGTTACTCTGATTAGTAGCATAAAGTATAAGAAGAGCATTAACAAGGTGACTGAGTTTCAGATCAGAGGATGCAGTCTGTGCGAGAGTGAGAGTGTACAAGAAATAAGAAAGCTAAAGATTTGACAGCCTCATAGGAAGTTAAAAACTTCAGAACTTTAAACAGTTTCATTAATTCATATTCATTAGTGTATTCTAATTAAGGCACAACCTTTTACATAAACTAACCGTCATTTGAAGCATATATAAGAAGATATTTCTTAAATAGACTGTTTAGGCCTACAAAAGTTACGTCGCCTCCTTGGTCTAGTCATCTATATTAATTATTTTGTCTCATGCTCACTGAAGTACATATAAACATTATATTGTAATTTTGAATTGACTCTTTCATTAAACTAGAGTTTGAACACACAAAAAGACTAAAGGTAAATAGGATTTTAAAAATATATCTACTAGCAACAATAACTAGATAGCACTGAAATCTTGAGTGTTACAAGTTACAAAAAGAGTCTGGAAATATGCACATTCAGAACTTGGGCCTATGATAAATATTATCCTTAAATGTATAATGAGTGCAGTAAAGTCCCCATTATAACATTTCTGACTAGAAAATCAGTTTATGATGTATATATCGAAATTATGTTTGTTGAAATGTAAGCATAGATATACAGAGTATTTCATTTCAATGCTGTAGAAATTCCATAATACAAATTTTATCTTCCTTGGGTGGTTCTAATTTGCTAATTGAGTATTATGAAATGTAAGGAATAAATGTCAAAATGAGTAGCAGAAAATAAAAAAAAAATCAGCAACCGAAATAAAATGTTTGTATCAATTTGGTCAACTTAGAGTGAATGATTTCAAGGAAAGATAGTCTTTAAATATGTACCCAATACAGATTTGTAATATTTCTTAAAACCTACTATATGAAGAGCTTTGTTTTATGGACACATAGGAATTCATGCTCATTTAAACTTTTCTGAAAATTAAAAACTATGCAGTATGGACTCATAATTGGTAAGTTCATAGCAATAGTACCAGAGTTCTACAATAGACAAAAATAGTGAAACAAAAAGCTTTTTAAAGTGAAATTGATAATACTCTAGCAAGAATAATTAAGAAACAGAATTTGATAACAGAATTTATATTTTTTCAATGTTTATATCAGTGATCTATCACTTATGTATTTATATTTAAAATCATAAATTTATATTTCTATACGAAATGAATGTAGTATTAACTACAATATATTCTTGAGTCTGTTATAGAGTCTCTGATGAAAGCAAAATGGTGTACTCTAATTTCACTGTTACTTGTCTCCTTCCTCTTCTGAGAATGTTAACTTAGGAACTGGGCTTATGAACTTTCTCCAAGTGTTTCAATAACCATGAAAGTGTGTTACTCACAGAAATGTTAACATGCATATTCTAGCAACTGTGTGAGGAGTGTACTTCTGATTCCTGTCTGTACTATAAGCATATTAAATTTAGGGAAAAAATCATGCTCTAGAAATGAGCATATTTGGGGGACAATGTATGCTAAAAACAGCAAAAGAAAACAGCATAATATGCTATAAACACTCAAACACCATGAACAAAAGATAAAAAGGAGATAGAATATATATATATATATATATATATATATATATATATATATACCTAATGTAAATTTCACCCACAAGTTAATTGAATATTTTAAAAATTTTAAAAGTCTGAGCAGCATATTCTCCCTTTTCCCACTCTTCCATGATTGAGGAACTAGATCATATCAGAACATTTTAATTTGGAGATGCAAAACTTTTGAAAACATTATATTATCTTTTTTAACATTGCTGAGAGAGAGAGAGAGAGAGAGAGAGAGAGAGAGAGAAATGAAATAAAAAATAAAAAAATTAAAAGGAACTAATAATACTGGTGAGTCAATTCTAGTTTTGATAGAAACCAGCATCATCGCCATTGCCTTTTATATCCCAAGCCTGAGATGCAAACGTGATAAAACTTAATGCTTTTCTATTGTATGTGAAACAAACTATTTTTCCTGGTAACATAAGTCTATGATTAGACTAAGTATTATTTTATTTTAGTTCTCTTCTTCGGACAACATTCTGGGATATGGATACAATGAAGGAATATCAAAGTGAAAATTAAAAAATAATTTAGAAGTAATCCATGTGTTCAAGAGTTTTTCTTTAAAAAAATGTTTTCTTTCATTACCATAAAATGTTTTCAATTTTTTACAGATAATGTTGATGAAGATAAGTCAGACACAGTTTGCTTCAGCCTTTTCATGAAAACAACTTCTTTATGATCTGCTACTGTTTTCTGTTTATGTTCCTTGAACTTATTTCACTTGGTGAAAAAATAATAAGCTGAGATCGCTATCTTAATCAGTTTTTCTTTCCTTCCTTCTTGTCATCATTTCTTCTTTATTACTTTTCTCCCACACGCACAACGAATGAAACACAATGTCTGCCCTCAGTGAGTTCACTCTTTTAATAGGAAGGACAAACACAAAACTAGCAAATAGAACATCATTTGTTTTTAATGGTGATATGAACAGATATTTTGAGCTACTGATAACAGATAAAGAGAGAGAGACTTCTAATCTTGCCCTATACTCCTGGGCATGTAGTTGGCAAAATAACATTTAAACATGGTGACAAATTATTCATGAACTATTTTTATTGTCAGTCGTTTTTTTGTCACTGGCACTTGATTCCCTATGTTAGCTACTGAACTTGATGTGTTTTTGAGTTTGGAATATATCACAACAATTAAAATACTATTAAAGGGCAAGAAATCATGGATTGGTTTTAACATAAATTCATTTAGATAAGAAAAGTTTTTGCCTTTACTATTTAATAATAAAGAAGCAAAATCGACAATTTAAAAATAATTGCTTAGTAGTAACAGAACACTCCAGGGGCACAATTAGCAAGTGTGTGGTGCTTACAGAGTAACATAATAAGTCAGTGCAGTAGGGGTTGGGGTGAAAATGGTACATTTATACACCAATAATGTAATTAGTTACTTACGTTTTTCAGAAATTCATTCTTCCACTAATTCAGCCATTCTTTAATATATATGTATTTCAACAACAATAACATTAACTACCATGTATTAAAAACATATACTGTCTCAAACATTTCATAAATAACTATATATAATTTCATACTGTAGGTGCTATTAGTTTTCTTATCTTAGGTCTGTACTCAAGGACCATAGTTAATACATATGATAGAACCAGGAAAAATCCCCGGACATTCTGGTATTCTATACTGCCATGTGTCAGGCGATGTGATTTGCATGGCCTGTACACAGTAAACAAAGTAGACGTGATGATGGGCTTCATGAACATAACCTAATTGTCAAGAGGGATGTTTAAAGAAGCCAGCAAATACATATTTTATAGTATTATATATTGCAAAATTTTATAAAATAAAGGAACAGTATTAGGTAAGCAAAGAATAGTTAGTTCAGATTAAGGGGTTTGGAAAGATATCTGTGAAAGTGAAACGTTAAAACTGACCTCCCATCAAACACACACACGCGTGCGTGCGCGCGCGGGCAAATACATGAAAAATGAGCAGCATAAAGATTTTTCCAGCTCTGTGTGGTTGTGAGTTAATGATTGTTTGCAGATGTGGGAAGGTACAGATCACACTTTTTAAAAATCACGGATTTTATTTTAAGTCCAATGGAAGCCATGGAAGTGAAGCAGAAAGGATGAAACTTAATGGTGGCTTCAAAGAATAGGGACCAGTGGTGAGGAGGAAGGAGAAAGGTACAAGCCAGATTTCTCAGTGTGGATAGTGGTAGCATTTACTGATTGAGGAGATCTGAAGAAAAAACATGTCTCTGAGGAAGAGGTGAAATTTTGATCTATGGGTACTAAGATAGAGTTAAATAAGAGCAAGAAGCTCTGGAGTACAGTTGCACAATATAGTGACAATATATATTTGTGCACTGTACGTTTCAGAAGGCTACAAGAAACAAATGCAGAAGTTTTCTCCATGAGTGAGAAATGTCTGTGGGGATAAGTATCTATAGCCTGACTGAAGCATTGCAAAATGTATATATGCATTGAACACTACACAATACCCTATTAGTATGTACAACGTCAATGTTTTTGTGTATCACTGCAAAATAAAAATAAAAATTAGTTCAGGACATTGAATTCATTCCAACTATTTTCAAAAGTTAGATTAAAACATTTGCAAAGGACCTGAAGAGTTATTTTGATATATAATTGTCCTCAATAAATAGTTCAGACATTGAGGAGGTTGGTGGTGTGCGCATGGTTGTAGTTAAAAAGCACATAATCTAAAGGATAACAATGAGTCACGGAGTTTCATGCTTCACACCCATTAAAAACATAAATAAGAAGGTCCATTTCAAGTTAGAAAAACAGTGCATATGGTACTGTAATGAAAGCAAGGATTATTTAGTTCTCCATAATGTATTTATGGTACATAATATATGAATTTATTAATTATTATATCTTGCTATCTATTGATTTTGTTGTAAGCATTAAAATTGGCCAAATGTATGGAATAAGAATGGAAGCAGTAATTTGTAAAAATGTTGAGCAAATGCTGAGGAAATGATACTCATGCGAATAAGATCAAAACCGTGCTTCCTAGACTTGTAGAATTCCAATAGTCAGAATTAAATGACTAGTAATATGTGGGAGAGGCTGGCAACATGAGCTTGCAATTCATATATAAACCAGCAAATGTTTTAAAACAAAATAAAATAAATCAGGTACACAACTACATCTATAGTCATTATCATATAAACTAAAAGACATTTTAAAAGCAAAATTAAATGAAAAATAATCTCAGAATAAGATCACAAGCCTTTAATTCAGTTATGTTTAAATAATCCCTATTACGTCTTTCTTTTTTTAAACTAATTTTAATTCCATTGATATGTGCTTGCAGTACATGATTATATTCCTTGTGTGATATTGATACATGTACATAACACATTTTAATTTTTTAATCCCCTCCCACTGACTTACTCCTTCCTCTATTTCTTGGTCCCCTTGGCTTCTGCAAAATATCTATCTCCCTATTTCTTATTATGAAGCTTTTCTTTATCTTTGCTTTTTACAAATCAGTTATCAAAAACACACACTTCTAACAAGAATCACTAGCGATCAGAATGCTGCAGAGTATTTGGGAAGAAATAAATGGATATCTCCAGGGGAGCTTTTGACAGTGATGATAGTAAGAATCGTATTAGCTCATACTCCCTGAGAGTTCACCATATGTAATCACTATCACAGAATTCACATTTCTAATTTCATTTAGTCATCAAAACTAAAGTAAGAATAGATAGATAATTTCGTATTCTCCATTTTCCAGGTGAGGAAACCAGAGTTTTCAGATTGCTATTTTCAAGACAATAAAAGATCTCAAATAGAAATTCAGAACTGTTTGACCAGAAAATGAATACTCTTAATTCTCAGTATATGATTTCTTTTTATTTTTAATGCAAATGTAATCTGGGGCCGGGGATTTAGCTCAGAGGCATGGCACCTGCCTGGCAAGTGTGAAGTTGTGAATTCCATTTCTGGCACCAAAACATAAAATAAAAATAAAAATGAATACAAATGTAATCTGGTAGAAACAGAACAATAGATAATATATTAATTTTTTATTTCTTTCAGTGTTGTATAATGTACCCAAATGATGATACCTTTATAGGGTAACATCTGTTATTTTTAAATATGGATTGCTGTTTGTGTAGAACAAGTTAGAAAACAAATTCTCATAATTAACATCACAAAACACTTTTAGAAATATAGTTGCATTCAGTTTTAATTACCTCATACTCAAAAGGTTGAATTTCACTTCAGTAGTTATTAATCAATATTTACTTGGCCTGTTCTTTGAAATCCTCTAATGGTAAATGAAATAAACAAAGTGGTCCATGATATCATATATAAGCTGTATTTAATAATAAGTCATAACCTCCAGTAATTGTTTACTTACCACTGATTAAAGACAATCTTAAGCATATACATAATTATATATCATAAGTGAATTTCTAGAAAATAATTTTAAATTTTGCTTTTCTAATTATAGGTTCACTTACCATCAACCACATTTTAAAATCATGACTAATTTTATATATTTTCTTTATGTTTCTGTGATACAGATTTCTTTAAGTTAGAAAAACATTTAAGAATTTTGAACTCTCTGGGCCTCCAGGAATACATGGTAAACATCTAAGTGTAGAATTAGCACTTTCATTACAAATATAAGTGTTTCAAAAAATATTTATTTTATGGTATACAAAATTTTCTACACTACTAAACAATTTACTATGGAATCATTTTATGGAGACTGTTATTGAATATTTTTTTCTTAAATCAATTTATTCTCACTCAAAACTAAAATTTGCAGGTTGCTCTGTATAGAAACAGGAGAATAATTTTTATAATTCAGTTCTGAAAGTATGGCATTTTTGGAAACTGAAACTCCAGGCAGAATTCACTACTGTAAAATGGATCTGAGCTATACTTTTTGTTAGAAATAGAAAAAGGCTTACCCCATAAACCCCTTGAAGGGCTGCCAAATTAGGGTCAAAAAAGTCTGAGTCTAGGGCTGATAGCAAAGGAAATCCAATTTGGGTCTGACAAAGAGAAGCCGAGGTCTGATATGTGTAAACCTTAAGAGGTAGAGAGGGTGGAGGAGGGGAGAAACAAGCTATTTGATATTTACCCTGTGTATACTGCCAATGGTGCTGCGATATTAAGTACCTCCTCAATTTGAAGTCCCATCACATAACTTAAACCTGGATTTTTAGCACAAGCAGCAGATTTAATTTGAAAAATCTGACATTTCACACTACTCACCTAGTTTCTTATAAAAGAAAGAAAACCCAAAAGACACAGCTGGAATTGTGCCTACATGTGTTTATTATTTTTGCTTAATATAGCCCATAAATGCTAATAGCTGTCTCTGTGGGGAAACGTTATTATGATCAGAGAATTTGGAAACAGAGTGCACAGACTTAAGAAAACCTTAATTTCTAAAAAGAAATAACTTTGGCTTCATTATATTTAAGTAAAACTTATAATGATCACAGGTTAGTAAAAATCAAATACTTGTGGACCAGAATGGACCTTAGTCTCTGTGTGTTAGCTGGACAGTGTAGTGAAAAGTTCTTTAAAATTTCAAAGTTATTGTTGGGATTTGAAACTGAAGCACCGCAGAGAAGAACTTTGAATGTGATATAATTTTAATGGGGTAGAGTTTTAACTTTCTTTTCTTTTTGGAGTGAAAATTAGTTCAACCTTTCCCTTTTTACCTAATGTCACTCATTGTAAATCACTATTTTTAAAAGGGTAAACCTGGCCCAAAAATATTTTTCCTCCAGCATTTATATACAGGTTTCTATTACCTGTTGTAACTCATATGTACTTAATGTTAATAAAATAATTTTTTCTCCTAAATTTACTTTTCTACATAATCATTGAAAAGTGACAGAACTAATCCAAAACTGACCCTCAAATGATCTGGAAAAACCCCAGTTCAAGGACTGAATTTAAATGCTGAGTATAATAAAAGGCTTTCACAAGTGTCATCAAAGGAATTTCTGTTCTATTAAAACAACTGAAGGATACATTGCTTTCTGGAAATATTTCTATCCTTCTCTGCCTCTATTAAGCATATGACTCAATTCCCTTGTGACTAATTTTCCTTATAAAAGTTACAGACAGAGAAGTTACAGCAACATGTTACTGTAAAATAAACTATGGAGATCTCTGTAAAAAAAATAGTAAGTCAGCATTCAAGCAGTGAAAACTTGGCAGCAAAAACATATCCCTTGAGGGATTGTGCGAGAAATTTTGATGGGATTAAAACATGCTGCATGACATATGGTATATATTTTTAATACATATAATAAGAAAAATAAATTGGAGGAAGCATCTAAGCATTAATCCCCTAACTCCCACATCTCATTCCATTCGATAGGGGTTTATCTCTTTCAGTTTGTCATGGTAATGTAAGCATGAAAGGCTCTTTCCTACCTTCTGGAATTAAACTTTAGAAAGGGAGATAAAATGTCACTATTATTTATCTGCATCTTTTTAGATGCTGTCTTTGTACAGAGAGATATAAACAGATAAATGCAACAACTTCAACATACAGTCTATTGAACTGAAATCAGTTTACAAATATTTCTCATCAGTGCTAAAATCTTTGCATGAACTTCAATGTTGTAGTGCTAAGGGCCGACTCTGACAAAAATTTTTCACCTCTGGAAACATCGGTGCTAACATTATAACTTGATAAACTGCATAAAGATTGAGAAACATATTTAGATTGCTCTTCTAAAAAGTACACAGAAGAATGTGTTTTTTCTCCCTATTTTCTCAAAATATTTCTATGAAAGGTTTAAGATTTTGTCTATGTTAAAAATGTAACTCTCTGCCTCTGCTGAATTTATAATTTTCATGTTTCATTGAATTAATAGCTTACACTAAAGGAAGTAGATGAGGAAATAGGCTAATTGTGTCATATTTATTATTATGGATGCAACATATATGTAAACATGCAGCAGAATTTAGATTGCATATCAAAGCATCAAGTCACTTTACTTCCCTAAGGTCTCCTGAATTTAAATTGGAACTTTAAAACACCCACTTTATTAGAGTGGTTTTTTGAGTATTATAAGAAAACACTTGAATAATTCCTATTATATTATAAATTACCGATGAATATTGACCATACTCCTCCTCCTCCTCGTTATCATCATCATTTAGTTATATTTACATGGACCAGTGTTGTACACTCTGAAATATCTGGCATCAAATTCATTATGCCTATTTTAGTAGCTATATAAAAATGTCATTTATCTTCATTTTATGTATGTAAAAACTGAGGGTTTCAGTGAACAGAGTAAATAGAATTTAATGACATCGACAATTGATATTTCTTCCTTCCTAGTAATGGTTTCTATATAGGAAGCTGTGTCTTGCCCACGATTTTCCCTAATAAGAAGCTCAAAGTGTTACTCGGGAAAGCAGTGATAATAAAACTATCGTCTCTTCTATTTGCTTGATTTGTGTTTCCAATGTTTTGTTGTTTATTGAACTCTATGTGGTCTTAATGTAAATAGAAAATTGTTTGCGAAAGGGGGAGAGAAAAATTAATAAATCAAAAAATGCATTTTTTGGTAATGCTTCACTGGCTTGTCCGTATAGTAAACTGTAGGAAGTTTTTAAAGAAGAAGATATCAAAACATATGAAAATAATTAAGAGGTTATTGAAGATATTTTATAGGCTTACTATCAGAATAGGTAGGATGGGAGTTATGGACCATCCTTCAAAAGTGATGAGTCAGTTTCTTCAAAAGAAATTTAGTGAATAAAAGAGAGGACGAGGAATGATTTAGGAAGGAGAAAACATTCAAATCATTGTACTGTCCCCTTCTAAATATCACTGGGAATATAAAATTCAGCTGCAATCTCAGGAGTCTGGAAGTGGTGAAACTAGTTTCAAAAGAACAAACATTAATGGTTGTTTTCTAGCATGTATATCTTGCTTATTGAAAACTCAGAAGTTCCTTTCTTAAGAAAAGCGGTAAACTAAAACGTATTTCCACTACTGTTTTCTTATCTAATGAAACAATCTGAGAGGGCATTAGGTGCTTGTCTTTTATAAACCTAGACTTATTTTAAGAAATAAAACTAAATGGCAATTTGAATTAAGAAATATAAATACCTTTATTATCCCCCAATAAGAATGAGGGTGAAAAAAATGAAAAACGCCAAAGTCAGGCATGTATCAATAGATACCCTTTTATTTTTAAGAACAATTCCTAGTTTCAGGCTTTTTCCACAGACATGGTATTTGAGATTAAAATACCAATTGTATCTTTTGAGGTTTCACAGCAGCATAATCTCGTGACTTCTGTCACTGCTGAGCTGCCAACATCAAATTTATATTTATTTCAAGGTGACTTTGGAATATTTCATCTGTCTAGTATATGATTATTCTGCTTCCCTTCAAGTGTTTTGATGTGTTCTCTAGCCTCATCATACTGGTATTCCACCATATAAATTCATGTACTGTGAACTGGAACATTTCTTTTATCTATTAATATAACCTTATAGCTCTCCTATAGCTTGAAAGCACAAATTTCCCTTTCTCCTTCTCTGTGTCTCTTTCTCAGTCATATATACAAAAGCATGTATACACATGCAAAGAAAGATGTACATGTGTGTATATATATATATATATATATATATACAATTTAGAATGTCTTTGACAACTGTTTTATACAAAATGCCTCTTAGTAAAATCTCATGTGTCAATATAAATCATATACATAAATTGTAGCTTTATTAGATTAAATTTAGAAACATGGCAGCATTTGACTTTTTTCTTATTTAGTTGGGACAGCATTACATTTTGATATTTCAGTGTTTGAATTTATTTTCCTAAGTGTCTCTGTGCTCAGGATAAACTCTGGATAAATACTCATGTCTATAATTCCCCACTTCTGCCTGTTTGTATTCAGTCTAAGGTCAATTATATTTATCCATTTTAAAATAGAAACTACATATTCATTCTTCATGCATCAAGAAAAAGCTCAGGATACTATATATCCATGCTCTCTTTTATCAAATCATTTTTAAAACTATTAAATTGTGATCAGTATAGTTTCTTATTGATTTACTAAATACTTTCTCATATCCTTTAAGATCTCAAGTTAAAATACATTGCAATCACCAATAACACAGTATTTTCTAGTACTGAAATCTAGATTTAGTTGATTTTTAGTAATAAGGCCAATTGCTTTATATGTAAATATCCTTAAGCAAAACTTGCACTGATATGCTGCATTCAATAGTGTTTTCACCCTTTACGTTTCACCTAAATGCTCACAGTTTTTTTAATCTAAAATATTTACTGAGTACCTCCCCTCTCAATCTAGAGCTCCCCCTTTAGTTCCTGATAAAGACAGTTTTTCTCATTTAGATTTTCTGATTATCCCTTTCCTGGATTTCTATCAGAGTCTGCCTTCTATAATTGATATAAAATGATGTACCTCAAATCTCCAACTTCCCCAAACAATTTAAACACTTAACATTTTAAATTGCAATGAGCATTATGATTCAGTCAGTCATCAGTGTTCTCAGTTTCTACATGTACAGAATAAAAATGATAAAGACAACAACCTCATGCAGTTGTAGTGCCAATTAAATGAGAAGTTAGTGCTAAATGCTTGCACTGATTTGTGTCACATGGTAAGCACTTTACTACTATTATTGTTATTATTGCTGTTACTATAATTCTTTTGAGGTTTCCTAACAAGTTCCCATACTTTGTATCTTTTGGTAACAAATTTGTACATTATCTTTTTTGAATTTGCTTTCTTTTCTCTTTTTTTGTTGTTGTTAAGATTTAACTCTTTCTACTCAGCATGTTCCTTTTACTACTGCCTTACTTTGCACTGCTTTTAATTTGCTTGTTCATATCACTATCCGTTTTAAAATACAATGCTCAGAAAATTGCTGAAATGTCACTTTCTCTTCATCTAATATGACTGATTTTCATCATGGGTGAACTATTGTCCTCTTGTGTATTTCTTTATACAGTTAACATTTTTCTCTATTTCCACTTGGCTTCATAAACATTAGGCAACTAATGACTACCATAGACATGTCAGTTCACTTTCTTTTCCTTTCCGAAAGAAGGAAAGACTTTCAAATTGGAAATTATTTTTAAAATATTTTAAATCATGATTTGTATACTAGAAAATAAACTTATTTGTGGCAATTACAATGTACTTTAAGTTGAAATCTTACAGAACATGAGAGAGTGTTTAGCACATCAATAAGAAAGTCTATCGATCGCAATGTAGGAACTGAAAAACGGTTTGTAAAAGAGACAGTGAGATTATAAAGAGATAGTATCCTAAGTGAAATAAGCTTTTCTTGAGACAAGAAGAATTTAATATGTGATTTCTATTTAAAAAGATTGGATTTGTCTACTTGAACCTTGGAGTTGAAATAAAAACTTAATCCATCTGTGCAAGCAAGCAAGCCATGAAAATTTCGGTATGATTGTGGAGAATTTAAAATGATATAAGATTTCATAACTCTCAAGCTTTTACAGACCTGGAAGGAATAATGCTGCCTCAGTTAGGATATTAATAATACTAAAGAGCAAAAACAACAAAAAATAGATATAAAGAAGGAAGCGTCAATTTGACTGACAAGACAAGAAAAAGCAGTAATTGCTTTGTAATTTTAATTCCTCTTAATAATTAAATTATTTTAAATATGAATTAAAATAATTTAACCAGACCTTTTGAAATTTTTAATTCCTTTTTCCCCCTGGCTACTAAGAAACTGAGAAACTTGGTCCTCAACTACAGTAATAATATTAGCTTTCTTGTATAATACTTTTGCTTCCAGCTTTTTACTATGGCCTTTATTTTCCACTTTCTTCACTGTATTGTTTATGTGTTATTTTTAAATCCATCTTAAATTTTTTTCGACATCACAAAAGTCTAACTTTATGTCTTCCAAACTAGCCTGGTTGCTCTCATCTTCCAAGATTTTCCCTAACTGACATTACTCCTTAAAGACAAAACAATCTTTTACTTCAGACTTCTGTATTTTCTGTATCTTAACCGTAATTCTCTTTTCACCATATGGTTATGTGGCTTGTGCCCTCATTTCCTTTAAATTTCCTCAAAAGTCAGCAGAAAGGTCATCTTTGGTGTCCTCCATTAATGTAAATAATCTGTATTTATGTAGACATATGTGGGGATATATATTCATATTCATTTTCATATATGACTACTCCATGCATTATTTGTCTTTGCAGGTTTCACTACCTAAACTATAAGCTGTACTCCAGTTAGGCTTTGTATTTGTTGGTTGTTGGCTTGCTTTACTGGGTTAACAGTGCTTAAATAGTGATTTAAATACAGAAACACTTACTAAATATGTATTGAATGGAAGAATAACGAAATGGATTAATAAAAGGTACAGAATCCAGAAAATTAAATTACATACCTTTATATACTTTGTAGAAGAAAATGATGAAATTCAAAAGTAGCCAGTGTTTAGTGTTTTGTCTTTCAAAATACCAAATGTACAACAGAGCTAAGTTGCAAAACAGAGGTTTTAAAGTCTAATTTAGTTTTGTCCAATAGCCTCAGCTTAATTTAATTTCCTTTCCCATATGATTTGCGTGAATATGTAATCATTCTGGAAAAAAATATCCAAAATAAATGATTTATTTTTCACAAGTAAGTTGAAATTGAGTTGGCTCAAACAAAATCAAAGCCTGGGCAAAATAAAGTGATTTTCAGCAAAAGGCTTGTTTTTTCTCGTAAGAAATTTTGGAGTCCTGTGATTCTGATAGAAAATTATCAGTTAGAGAAAGTTAGGCAAATAGGAGCAATAGCCAATGTACAACTGATAGCAAAAAAGAGGGGCTTGCATGACAATATCCTTTTTCCCTTAACAAGGAATTTTTATTTTAAATTATACAATGCAAAGAAATAATTCCTTGTATTTTTGATATCATTCAAGAGAAGAAATGAGAGAAAAATACTTAAGGGACGTGAAGGGAAGAGGAAATGACTTCTTGGTGTTGTTTGAGGAGCAATCATTTGTGTCTTTTGGTTCCAAATTCTGAAAGGGAATGCAAAGCTATAAAGAACAGCATTCTCAGCACTTGGTAATATTTTCTCCATTTATTGGAAAGTGGAAAGCAGAGATTAATGTCCATCTTATTCTCCCTCAAATTCATTAACTTGAATTTCACCAGGATGTTCATCAAATACCTTTATTTAACTAAACTTTTTGTCGTAGTTCCTATTTCTCAATTGTGGTTTTCTTTGCTACTCCACTTAAGGATCTTTCCTTAAGTGGCATGTTGAATGTTAAGTAGAAACTGCAGTAAAGAAATGAAGCCCAATGAAAAAGAAGAAATTCACACTCTCAGTGAATGAACAAAATATAAATTGAGGTATATTTTAGAGGCAAATGAATCAGCCTTTTTTTTTTTTTTTTTTTTGGTACCAGGGTTCAATCTCACAACCTTATGCCTGCCAGGCAGGCGCTTACACCACTAAACTAAATCCCCGGCCCTATTTTTTGAAACAGGGTCTCACTGTGCAGTTCAGTCTGGCCTTGAACTCACCTTGTAGCCCAGGTCAGTCTCGAACTCACAATGATCTTTCTACTGCAGCCTCCGGAGTGCTGGGATTAAAGGCTTGTGCCACCATGCCGTGCTTGAATCAACAATTCTTATGCATAACTAATATCTATGTTTTTTTGGCACAAGGTCTTGCTGAGTACCCCCGGATGATCTCAACACGAGACACACATGCCTTGTCCTCCTGAATAGCTGGGATTACAGGTATATATCACCACACCCAATTTAGGGTCCATATATCTAAATTATGTTGGCTTGTATGTGATTTTCTAAATTAGTATGTAAAAAATCACTTAAACATGTTGGATAAAGAGATAATATAAAATTATATGTAAAACTTTCTCTAGAGTATTTATATTAACAATTACAAAAATGTTTTGAATTGGGTAACAAGTGGAAATTCCTATACCTTTATATCTTATGCTTTTTTATTTGACTATTTTGATATTAGTACCTTCAGCTATATATATCTTTCAAAAATATCATTCAGCATTAATGAAAAAAAATTAGGCCATTGGGGCTTTCTAACTATAACTAAAATATTCTTTCATATGCACTAAAATTTTTCATTTGTTCTCTGTTCTTTTCATATTCTGAAACTCATTTTCACTGCCGTATTCAATAACAGCTATAAGAAATACCTATTTTGATCTTCATTACCCTGAATACAGAGTATGAGTCAGATTCATATATTGAAGATGGTTAAATAACTGAGACACTGATGCAAAAGTATTTTAAAAGTTAATATAGAGTGCTGTCAGTGTTAATGTGTTGCAAACAAAAAAATATAATGCATTGTTACATTTCTGGGTCCTCTCTGCAATCCTTTAAGAATAATAATCAGATAAAAACTATGAAATGATTTGCATTGTATATCAAATATCTGTAAAATTTTCTTCTTTCTCTTCCATGTTTGCTATTACCTGATTCTTAGTACAGCGAAAAGTCATTATAACTAAAGGCAAAATTTTATTTCCAGAAAGTATTGTTAGAATTTATATTTTTGTCTAATCTCTTTAATACTAATCTCTTTAATTACTTTGTAAGTCATATAATATATATAAAATGTAAAATTATAAAAATGGTATAAATTTAAAAGTAAGTCATTGTCTCACTATAATCTCCCCAGTCAACAAATCTTCCTCTATAGAAAGTCTTTTAACCAAATTTAAGTGAAACAGTCTAGAGATATTCTATAACTATGACGTGTATGTGTGTGCATGCCACGTTTGTACACTTGTTCATATTCTTTCTCCTAAGAAATAGTATACCGTACCATTATTTTCAAACTTTTATTTTTCACTTCACACTCTTTCTATTGTTTTTTTATACTAATACATATGAATCCTCTCTATCTTGTTTATATCTTAATGATGTCCCTTGTGTTAATTAATTCTGCTTTTCTTGACCAGTTCTCTAACGATATGTATTTTTTTCAGGGGGGGGGGTACCAGGGATCAAACTCACAACCTCACTCCTGCCAGGCAGGTGCTTAGGCCATTGAGCTAAATCCCCTGCCCTATTTTTTGAGACAAGGTCTCACTATGCAGTTCAGGCTGGCCTTGAACTCATTTTGTGGCTCAGGCTGGTCTCAAACTCATAATGATTCTCCTCCCTCAGTCTCCAGAGTGCTGGGATTAAAGGCGTGTGCCACCACATCCTCCCCTAATGATGTGCATTTAAGTAATTTCTAATTTTATGCAATACAAAAAAATAGTGACTATGCACACACTTGCAACTACACAGAAATATGAGGTGTGGCATAAATGAGTGTATATGCAAGATAAATATGAGAATTGCTCAAAGAATGTGTGTCATCTTGTTCTCAACAAATGCTGCCAAATTACTCTAAATATAGGCTCTATCAGTTAAATGCCCACTAGCAATATAAAAGGACCTGATTGTCAAAGTGCTTATAATTCTTTAAACTCAATAACCTGGTTGATAAAATTTTTGTGTTTATTTATATTTATTTCATTATAAAATGATTGATTACATTTTCATTTATTTCAAATCCAAATGAATGTTCTTTCCCATCAACTCTGTATATCACATGTGCACTTTTATACTGAATTGTTGGGTTTCTTTTATTGATCTGTAAGAATATTCATATGCTTTTCTTATTATGTTGTCTGTGATACGATTTGCATTCTACCTTATATTTGTTTGTGTTTGTCTTTTTCCTTTGTTAATTTGAAGCAAATTTAAAACATTTAGAACTAAATTACTTATACAGACTCCAACCTAGTTCTTCTACTACCTCTTCATAAAGTTATGTACAATATAAAATTACTTTTACCAATTAAGAATTATCAATAAATTTAGTGCATTCCAGTAACTGCTCAAAATATCACATCAAAACACATATGGTTTTAACTTCTGTTTTCAATTTAAGTCACTCTCATGACTAAAACTATTTTCCTTCCATGATTTCTAAATTAGACCCCACAAAATTATATATTAAATCCCTTCATTTTATTGTATGGATAATATATATTTCATCTCCTCCCAAAGATTCTGTTTTTTGCTAATCTTACCTCTTACCAATGTTGTTCCAACTTTATGTTTTCCTTGGTTCTTTATTTCTCCCTCTTATTTCAATAAGGAAGTGTATTTTCCTTAATATATGTGTGATGTATCCTGTGCCGAGGTGAATGTATCATTTAAAACGTTTATGCAATGTATCACATGTGTATAATCAAAATAAGCAATAAATGAATATATACGCATTTTATAAGCTCTTTTGCTTATAACTTGCTTCTAATACCTAATATATACTTGGTACAGAAGTTTGTTAATTTTTGTGAAGATGCATGTGCTTTTAGAAAAATATATGCTACAGTAAATAGACATCACTGACCAACTTGCAAAGTTAATTTGTGTGTTTCTTGTAAAACAGAATTATGAGCACAACTGATATGACTAAATAATTGATTGTTGATTTTTTTCTTTCATGCTTGATATACTAGTTATATTTTGCAACTTTGGGTAATTTTCCTTTTTGTGTTTTATTATGTGTTAACAATAAACATCTTGTCAAACTAATGGCAATATATGCTCATGGCTTGAGCAAACAATAAAAATAAATGTAGATGCCAGTATTTACATAACTGTTTCCCTCTTCTGAAGCCAAAATTTCATGACTCTCAAATTTAAGAATAGTTCTATACTTCAAAGCAATTGTGATTGCAGGAAGAGTGGTTGCAAGTCTTCTTGGAAATTCGCAAACATTTCCTCTTAGTTCAAGAGATAAACGAACAACAGAGAGAAAAAGAACCATAAAACTAATACTCAAACTAGTTTTGATTATTAGATTTCCCACTTGAAAAGAAATACATGCTCCAATGAATAAACATATTTTACAAAAATTTTTGAGTAGCAATGAGTTGCAGAAGAAAGAAAAAGGAAAGCTAAGAGATGAGGAAACAATCCCATGGCCAAAATTCAAAGCAGACTGGTTATTATTATTCTTCTTTTAAAAATTATTATTGTTAGGGGCTGAGGATGTGGCTCAGTGACACAGCGCCTGCTTGGCAAGCGCGAGACCCTGAGATTCATTTCTGATACCAAAAACAAAGCTAAACAAAAATAAATAAATAGGTAAATAAATAAGAGTGTTGCCAGGTATACAGCTCAGTGACACAGCACCTGATTGGCAAGTGTGAGGTCATGAGTTTGATTCCTGTTACCAAATTAAAAAAAATTACGAGTGTATTTTTTTTAAGTACACAATGATTACTCTCAGCTTTGGAGATATATATATTTGTTTGTTTTTACTCCCTTTTCTTCCTCCACTTGCCTTCCTCTATACTTTCCCAGATCCTCTTCCTATTTCTACAGTCTACCTCTCTGCTTATCATTAAGATATTCTCATGAACTATCCAGGCAGATCATGTTAGCATTTTGAAACTAAGCCTAAAAAGTTGGTAACTTGAAGCTCAGCAACCAAGGGTAAATTGTCACCTGTAACTTATCACTCTAACACCTAAAAGAATAATGCATTTCTACCATATACAAGAATACAGTCTGGGTATTCATAAAATGAGAATACCGATGTGTAGAAATCAGGTAAGTGGCTAATTATCATTTTCTTTTAAGTCACATATCCATTGGGCATTGATTGCTAAAGGCCTCTTACACAAGGTCACATTCCTAAGACAGAGAATATACACTAATAAGTCTCCTGCTCTAATTATACCTATATCAATGCACCAGAAGATCATAATAACACTCAAAAGTACTTAGTGATCCTTCATGATCATCACCCAAGAAGAAATATTGTATTTGAATTGTCCTTCATTTTATGACATGATCTATGCTGTGGAGGAATTCTGTGGAAGCTAAGATATATATAAATGTGTTCTTGGTATGGTATCAGAATATTTCCAGGTTTGATTCTAGTGTTACGGATAGAAGTTCTAAGTACTGGTGCTCTGCTGTAGAGAAAGGTGATGATAATTAATGATAAAATACATTTCAAAATAGCAAGAAGAGAAGATTATGAATAGTACCACACAAATGATAAATATTTGAGGTTATTGCTATGGTAACCACCCAAATTTAATTGTTACAAATTATATGAATGCTTTTAAACATGTATTATCCCCACAAATATGTACAATTATTATATATCATTTTAAAGTTTTTTAATTAATTACAAATTTCAGTGTTTTGAGAAACCTCAATAATTGGAATCTATAGGTAACTCACCTGGCATGGAGCATAGTAAAATGTTATTGCTTGCATATATGTAGTGAATGGAATACCTATTCCTAAAAGTATAAAATGTGGCTATAACCACATATCAAATATAAAATAATAATCATTTAACAGTTTGCAAATATGTTCTTTTGATGACTGCTAAACCTCAACTTCTGAAATTTTATGCTAGATTTGATTTAGGAATGGAAAATGAGAAGCTTAATATTTAAAAAGCTTAACATAAAATTTTAAAGTCATTTCTGAAGTGAATTGAATGCTGTGGATAGAGTTATTCTCCCATCAAAATGCTATTAACATCTAAAGGTCTTTTCTGTGAATTTAAAAATACCAAGTATCACTGCCTTTTCTTTTTCTAAATAGTTACTGAGTTCAAATACTTTCAGACTCAACTTGTGAATCTCTACAATTCTCTATGTAAAATTACTTTTTAATTTGCTTCACTTACTGTATCAAAAATTCACCAGGCAGAACTCCAACATGTCATATTTCAGTGCAAAGTCATTCTTGCATTGTTTTCTGTGGCAGCCACTTGCAAAAATTTTAATGCAACTATCAACTTTCTACCCAGTGTTGACTATAAGGATCAGTGTCAGAGACACTGTATTTGTCTTGACAACCCTCCATCAGAATATAATCCATGCATGGCGGTACCCCTAAACTGTAAGCTACCATGACACCAAAAACAAATATGAAATAAGAATACACAGTGAATTAGACAATATTTACATGAGAGAAAGAGAAGAGAGGGAGTGCGGGAGAGTGGGAGAGAGTGTGTAATGTTTGATACATTTTATCAACTTGAGAATTGCAAAGTTTAGAAGCTTAACTAAGTGACTCAGCAGGAGACCTGGGTCCTATTTGTAAACATTCTGAGCCTGTGCAAGAGGAGGGCACAGAGATGTTGTGGGTAGCCTACTCACAATATAAGGGAGGAAAAAGAGGCTTGTTCACTCCCCCTCCCCCACTTTTTGCTTCTGCTGCTTTTTCTGTCTTCTGCTGCCTTGAAATGTTGCCTCTGTGCTATGCACACTGCTTTGGAGTCAGCTGATTATGGACTGAAACCTCCACAACTTGTGAGCTAAATAAGCCTTTTCTTCCTTAGTTTTGGGTGTCGCGTATTTTGTCCCAGCAACAAGAGAAAAATAAATAAGACAGGGAGAGAGTGAAAACAAATAATTAAAAAAACTGTGCAGGAAGTGTAGCTCAGTTGTACAGCACTTCTTTAGCATGCATGAAAGCCTAGGTCCCATCCCCAGCATCCAAATAAAAAGTAAAACCCTCATTATTCCAAGCTCTTTAAAAGTTTAAAGACTTTTTTCTTCAGTCATTGTTACTCAAAGGGTATGGAGTGCTGGAATCACACTCTTTGATGGAAGGGGAGAAATACAGTCTACTCCAGTGACTTAAACAGATATGTTACAGGATCCTAGAAAGAGTAGATCTTTAGAGGTAGATGAATGAAAAAATACTAGAAAAATATAAAATAAAGTAGGAAAATATGAAGAAAAGCAAAAGTATATCATTATTTTTGAGGTTGAGATTATCTCTTTTAAAAGTCACTTGAATATGCTTATTTCTGCTTATTCTGTTCTAAGAATATAGGTTTTGGTTAATGTGTTAAAATTGTACCAGTCACAAGAGAAGCTTGAAAATAAAATGTTTATCATATTCACAGATTCCAGCGAAGAGGTCATTGAATGGCATACAAAGCCACAAAGGGAAAGCCAGGCTTATAGTCCCAGTCCTCAGGGGAATGTGGCTGAAGAATTTCTGAGTTTGAGGCCAGGATGGGCTACATAGTGAGTTTAAAGCCAGTCTGTACTACAGACCCAGATATTGCCTCAAACAAAACAAAACAAAAATAGAAAGAAAAATAAAAAATAAAATCCAAAGTCACAAAGCGGCACGAACATTAGAGTGCTTGACCAAATAGGATTTATGGAATGAATTCTTTAGTGAGGTCTGGGGTGGCGTCATGGTTGATTCCTTCCACTGAACTTCACTGGGTATGTAATCAGTCAACAAAACATGAAAGCTGGGTTGGTAAGTCAATTAACAGCTGTTCAGTTTGTTATCCAGGGATTTCAGCTGATTTTGAACATGAGCTGAGAATTAGGACAGTGAGAGGATATTGAAGCACCAAAGCATGAATTCAAAATGGAGAGTTTTAGGACACTCCTAAAATGCTTTGCATATTCAAGTCTTAACTACACCTGATGGGCAGAGCCTAACTAAAAGGTTGGTGAAGCACTCCAATTATCCTTCTAAATCCCATGTGTCAGGGGATAATGAAAGTTCGAGGAACCTTTGATATCTGTGTAAAAGTAGTCCATAGTGGATTCTGACCAAGCATTCAAATGTAACTGTCCTCTATCCAGGCTGCAGAGAAGCATTCGACACTCTTTCCTTAGGATTGGGTTATTCAGTCAAGAACACTGTAGCAGAAATAAAAAGGTATTTTCATTCATACAAACCTGGATCTAAATACCAACTCTCCACTTCCCTCATAACTATGGGTAGGTTCCTTACCCATACACATCTTAGTAACATCATCTATAAAATAGGGAAATATGATGTACCTTAAAAGGTTGATGTGAAAATTATGAGATCATACATACAAAATGTCTGCCACGAAGCCTAGCCTATATTACATAATAACTAAGAATATTTTTTCTAATATTATTTATTATACTTTGAATTATACAATTTTAGTAAGCTTGCTAGCATTTTAAATTATATTACCATTTGTAGCTTTCTAGCGCCTATTAAATTCTTGTACATCTAATAAATGCTCAATCATTGCGTGTTGAATGAATGAATGTGCCTCCAGTTTAAAAATTACATATCTAAATTAAAATTCAAAATAATAAGGAAGATCGTCTTACATGATTATAATCATGAAAGAAGCCAGGACCAATCTGGTAGTTTAAATTTTCTTGTAGCATTAAACTTCAGGGGCATTATATAGCACAACTGTGAACACTAGATTTGGGGCAAAATTGTCTGGGATCAAATTTCACATGTGTGTGAAGTGAGAAAAAGGCCAACCTCTTCTGAAACAGGAGTAGATAATTGACTTATCCCATAGGATTCTTAGAATGAGGAAATAATCAATAAAGCTACACTGTGTAATACATTTTGAACAGTATTTAGCATGTAGCAGACACCATTGATGTATTAAATGTTATTAAAATTAATGACAAATTAGTATTATTAACAGTTAAGAAAAAATTCTACAATGATACTATATGCAACCATCTCTAATTTGAGTAAGTATGAAAGATTGAATCTTGATGGTAGGAAACCTTGTCTCAATGCTGACTCTACAACTAATCTTGAGTGAATCATGAAGCCTTTCTGATTACATGAACTCATCAACTAACTAAGGGAGTGGGAGAAATTTTGGTTTTGGACTGTCTTGTTTTTACCATGATAACTTTGTTAGATTTTTACTGTATCTTGTGAAAACATTTGTCTTCCCCTGGGAGTGCAGCTTCAATTAAAAAAAGAAAAAGTCATTTGGGAAAAAAATCTTATACAGAGAATTTCGCTTGACTACCAACTTTCTAGTATGAAGTCTATTCCATAGGCAATAAAGCAGAAGTATAGTAAAACACACAGATGCTATTTATTTTTAAAGCTATTTCACATTTGTCATTGCCATTGGAACTGAACTCAGTAAAGTAGCAAGGAGGTGTGCAAAAGAGACCTTTTTCTTTCTTTCTTTCTTTCTTTCTTTTTTTGGCTATGGGCAACTAAGTGAGTTCTCCAGAAATTGTAGTAGCAAGATCTTTGTCATATCACAGCCACTTCCTCTATTTAGCTCTCATCTCCTCTTCCACAACAATGCAAATGATGTCATGTTGGGATTTTATTAAGAAAACATCACACAACCTTTGAATGATAAAGGGCTTCTATGACAAATTCCACCCCAACTGACTGTAAGAATGAGAAAAATGAGGCAAAAAGGTGTTCTTTAACTCACTCAAAGGGGCATAATAATTACAAATAAAGCAAGAAGTAGACACCATAAATCATGTGTCCTAAATTTCCCCTTTTAGCACTACATCATACTGTCATTGTGAAGAACTTCTTAATTAGTTCAGTCTAAAATGGAGTTCCATAAGAAATAGTTCCTACTGGAACAACATTATGCAGTATGCTTACCACATGAAAATGGTCCAGGATCTCAGGCTCCTAAGATCTCCAATTTCCATAAGAATTATTCACATGATCACAGCTCTTAACCCCCAAACCTAAAGTGATCCTGCACTACACATAAAATGGCATGAATACTCCATGCAATAATGCCAAATAAACTTTGCATGCAAGCAATTGAGAGCTTGTTTATAATCCTTGTATTTAGGAATATAGAATTAGGCCTTAAAATAGTATCATTTGACAAAATACAATACATGAATGTTTGTTCGGCTATAGAATGCAGTATAGAGGAGATACCAGCCTTGGCTAGTGACTTACGGGAAAGTTTGGAGATGTTAGCAATTTCTGTTTTTATTATTATCAGACTCTGGAGTAACATTCTAGAAATTGCTTTACATATTAATATCATGGAGGATTATTTTCAGTTGAACAATATTTTATGATCTTATAATCAAATTTAATAATTCATGCATGTATTTACTATTGTAAATAATTGGTAGCCCTCACAAAGCATCAAATTATAATCAGGTTGATTTTTTTTCATTCAATAGATAAAAATCAAGCAAAAAGTTGAAAAATGGGAAGGTAATTAACTGGTCTTATTTATGAAGGCTTTTATCATCAGACCTAAGTAAAAAAAAGATAAACTCATGTATGAGCGTGTGATAAGAAGAATAATGCCACTCCAACCCAAAAAGAAAGGCCCGCACCCTAATCCCCAGAACATGTCAGTGTTAGGTTACAAGTGAAAAGGGAATTAAGGTTACAGATGGCATTGACATTTTTAACTGATAACTTGTATAAAGGAAGCATAAAGTGGATTATCCAAGTGAACCCAATTCAATCATAAAGATCCTTAAATGGAAGAGGGACACAGAACAGAGTGAGGTGCTCATGACTGCAGAAGAAGAATGATCCCAAAGATCCAGTGTTTCTGGCTATGAAGATGAAAAGGGGTCACAAGCCCTTTTTTTTTTTTTTTTTTAATCAGGGTTGGATCTCACCATTTCATGCTTGCTAGGCATGCGCTTATGCCTGCTGAGCTAAATCCCTGGCCCTAAGCCTTGGTATTTGGGAAGCCTACAGAATTTGGAATAATCAAGGAAATAGATTCTTCCCAAAAGGGTAACAGAGAAAAGAAAGAAGAGAAAAGATTATACATATATATATATATATATATATACAAGATAGATAGATAACTATGCTGTTATCTCTGTTAGTTCATCAAAAGCACAATTTGTGCTTTCTTGTTCGATTATTTGATCATGTTTTTCATGCCTATAGCTTGTAATCTGAACAAATACTTTAAAGATAACAATACGCAATATATTTACCAGTGTTAATCCCTTATTATTTCGTTTTGAAATTCTGTATCATCATGCTTATTCCTTTTTGTTTGTTTTAAATAAATCAAAAGAATAGTTTCTTCCTGCAAGCATCTAGAAAGGAATACACTACCACAGATATTTTGATCAGTAAGAACTATATCAGATTTCTGAAGTTCAGAAATTCAGGATAATAAATTTATGCTGTTTTAAATCATTAAGTTTTTGGCAATTTGTTCCAGCAGTAATAGGTGCCTAATGCACACCATTTTTTAATTTTTTAATTTACCATTTGATTCACTGAAATTGAATATTGTATAATATTCAAAAATGTCTCTATGTGAATAAGTGATTAAATTTTTAAAAGGCAATGTAATTTAGCCATACCAATTTTCATTAAATAAGAAAGCAGGATTTATTATAATGAAAATGTTCTACATTATGCCAGAAAGAGTAGGCTACCCATGATAAATTCAAGATATGTCTAAATGAGTCAGACTACACATTTTAACATGGAATATGAAGAAAAATATTTCACTGTCAGTATTTTCATTTTTTTCTTAGGTCAGAAGGCATGCATGATTTGCAAAACTTATTTTTAAAGGTTGTCATCTTTCTAAACAAAATTTTTTAATATATAGGGAAACATGAACATGGTAGTTTATACTCAGATTTTTAAAAACCTCTTTTAGTCATAATTTGCAGTACTAAATCAGTAGATGATGGGAGATCATTGATAAGCAAGAGGAATGATTATACATGTTTGTTTGAAATGAACATCTAGGCCATATTCTAATAAGATTCTGCTGCTCAGGATAGTCACATAAATTTTTGACTTTTTTTCTTTAGATTATCCATCCCCACATGTGTCTTTTGTGGTTGACAATACACTGCCAACAGGTGTACTGATCAACATAAGAACTTTAGATTCATGTTGAACAAATGTGTGTCAATGGAATAGCACTCAAAAGATGTTTTTAATCCCATAAGTACAATGGATGAACAAATATGTTCTTGGTGATATATAATGCAGAGAAAGAAATTAAGGCATTAGGAAAAAACAAATCATGTGATTTCTTCTCACATGGCATATGGGATTGGAAGGTGATTCCCAGATTCACATGAGATTGAATAGATGTAAATCAAGAATGGGCTGAAGAAATTGCATGTGGAAAGAAATTACACAATTGTGAGATTGAGGTAAAGCAATATCACATAGTGACAAAATATTTCAATACGACTTTAGATAACAGATCTGTGGAGTTAAAATTATAATAATCAGTAGGTTGTGAGGGAGGAACAAATGGAAATGCTGGAAATATGATTAAAATTTTGAAAACACTATAGTATCTTCCATCAGCCAAAATCATCCGCTATCACTTCTTTTAGCATTCACTGCGTGGAATAACATTCCAAGTGATATTTAGATAGCTGGATAATCTATTTTCTCTTATATAAGAGGAAACATTAGCAGAGAGGGAAGAAAAGCCATTTATAAAATCTGTAATCATCATTCAGCTTGAAATAACAGAAGCAGGTGTGTAGGTCTTTCTCTAATACTTATGAACAACAGGGATCTATCATACAGAGAAAACACAGCTTGTTGCCAAATCTGGTGCACTGTGCATTTGCACTCTTTTCCATTCTCAACAATAAAGAAGGCTCCACAAATAGCAATTCAGTTTTTTCAGCTGTTCTCATATTCTTTCTCTGACAGTCTTCCTATAAATTTCTATTGTGCCAACATGCAGAGAATTGATTGTATTTTTTTCAGTCTGTCTTTGAAGCTTTCAATCAAATTCTTTTATGCAATTAAAAATGCATGATCATTTTCTGTTTTCATAATACCTTTTCTTACTCTGTCTCTACTTCCTTCACTCTTGTCATCTGTTGCCCTACACCCTTCAGGGTTGTTTGATTTGTATCTTATGATGTAACCCACTTAATGCATTTATTCTATCAAGGCATCATTACTCATTACAAGTCTGATAATTTGTTTCACAATAACAAACAACTGTATAGCATGAAGTAAGGAAGTAATGTCTTTAAAGTCATGTTATTATGTAAAGTGATAGTGTTTTTATACTAAGGGTCTTGGATAAGAATCTACCTTACAAAAGTAACATGCAATTCACCCTCTGGGATATACATTAATAACATTTCTTATCAGTTTGTATATTTTGCAGATGGTCCACATACAAAGCACAGAGCCAGCCACAGTGTTTCACAACTGAATACAAACTGGAGTCCCAGTTTGGCATATCAAGTTACATTCAGGTTAAAGCTTCTGGCATTTTATAGCTAACAACATAAAATATATTTGCAGCTGTACAATAATCTAGTGCTGCATCTAATTAATGTTCTTTTCCCATTAGCAATGTCTAAGAGGTATAAAAACCTAGGTGCAAGTGAAATTAGTAGTTTTTCTTGAATACTGACAGGAATCTAATGTTAGGGTTACTGGTGGTTTATTAAATAAACAGCAATTCTAAATTAGGTTATGCTGGTTTTGACAGTTTCTGCAAACTGACATTTTCATTTGCTTGGTTTCTTGGAACGACCCATCATGCAGATATATTACTTGTTGAAACCTCATAAAAGCCCTGTTTTTCTCTGGGCTGTGAGCATGCATTTCTAATGAACTTGGCTCTAGGTGAAAGACAAGTTCTCACCCATAACTGCAAGGAATAGTTTTATTTTACTGAATACCAATTTTAAAATATTAGAGCAACACAGATGTCCTTATGTCTAATATTTTATACATAAAGTGTTTCATTTGTTACTTTGAACTGGAAAATATGAAAAATAAAATTAGAAGGTTAAAAATCTTGAAAGATGTCATTTGCCGTTTATACTTAAAGATCAACGTTTTTGGTCCAAGTTAGTGATGATAAGCACAAAATATAGCCTTTTTAAACTAACCAAAAGTGATCTCAATTCTATTGCTGACGATCTCACAGTAAGGTCATTCCCTAACCAAACATAGAATGTGACTTTGCTAATATTTATCATATCCTCTCTCAATAAAGTCAGGGAGAAGTTATTTACTTTTAAGCTGGAAAACTGAAGAGTGTTTGAATATCTTGAAAAAGGAACTACATCTACAAATGTAGTGTTAGTTCAGTTAAGATGTCTGATTATTTTTTCATGATCAAGTCATTAGCAAGTTTCTGTAAAGAAGCACGTTTTATTACAATATAGTGACATAAATGACCGAAAAATGTTAAAAATTTCCATTAATCATTGTCTCAACAGAATGATTACAAATGATTTCAAATGATGTGAGCAGTGTTTCCATTGATATGTCTGGTGATTTGGCTCTGCTTAAATATATCAATAGAGTACAGAAATCTTGTTGCACAATGTTATGTTCAATGAGTCATTGAGGATTATGCATCAATTGACTTTCAAATGGAATCTGGTGAAAAAGTGGCTGGCAATAGAACAGATTTAGCTATGTCTCTGGGAGGGAAGAGAGTGCCAGCTTCAATGTTAACATGGGTTTGTTAAATCATAGGATACTTAACACATGTACTTCCTTATGCTATAGTGTTTCGTTATTTACACGAATAGAGTGATATAAGAATCATTATATTTGCTGTTTATAATTTGCATCAGTGGTAATAATGAAACTCATTCAACACAATTGTAAGTAACAACTTTAATGACTTTTCCTGTATCAGTAGTTCTTACATTATTTGCTAATTTTTACTACCATTAAAATGTATGCTTATAAGGTGACACTTAAATAGTCTTTGCTGCATGTGTAACAACCCTGAAAAGTATTTGTACATTTACTTATACTTTCAGGAATGGATTTATAAATAAAGCAGAAAAACATAATTTAAAAATTGATGTAAGGAGGAAAGGAAATACAAAGAAAGTAAGGTCTAAACTAAAGCAATTATAGATTGTCTCAATCAGCAGCTAACTGAAAGAAGGCAGCCTGCTCAAATAAGAGAAGCCTGCCTTATTTCCTGTTCAGAACAGACTTGAGTGACAAGAATCATTCAGTAGCAGCACAACTATTCCATGGATCTCATAATGTTATCCATCATGTTGTCTTTTAAAAAGTAGACTCCTTTACAAAATTTCAGCTGCTGTTCCATGTGAACAATTTATGTAGACATAGAATCAATGTGTCCTTAAGGGCTATGAATTAAAATTAGCCCCATTTCATACATAATCAAACCAAGGCTCTGAAGAAACTTGCACATGGTCATACAGCAGGACAGGAGTAAAACCTGCAACTAAACAAGTATCTATTTATTTTATCTTCCAACGTACTGTAAGGGCAAAAGAAAATGGGGTACCTTCTTTATATGGCTGGAAGATAGGAGGAATTATAGAAAGTAGAGGCCCTTCAATATTATACATATATTAATGTTTGTTGATCTGTTGCATAGACCACGCTCTACAAAAACATTTTAAATTGATTGTTTTATTTCATATTCAGAACAGACTTGAGTTATAAGAATTATTTATATTTTATAAATGAAAAAATTGAGACATAGTGAGGTCATACAATTTGTAGAGGTTAGAGCTAGAACTATTAGAGAAAGAATTTGAACTCTAGAAGCCTGTTGAACTGGCTTGAAGGAGGAGTTCAGAAAGGTTTGGAAATGTAGGCTAGAGAAGCGCTGCAAGCTTGTAAGTAGGGCTTCCTGAGTGATTTTGGTTGAAGTTCAAAAGACAGAATGGTGATGTGAATATGGATTGTGAAGGCCGGGCTTATGAGGTTTCAGACAGAAAAGAGAAATCTGTTGGAAAATTGAATCGAAGTCATGCATGCTGCACTCTGACAAAAACAAACAAACAAACAAACAAACACGTTTACATTTAGCTCATGTCCTGAGACTCTGTGGGAGGTTGATATTATGAATAGTGGACTAATTGATCTGCTGAAGAAAATCATAAGGTGGACTTAATGCTCAGGTTGTAGTATGGGTGCTGTTGATTGCATTTAGCCAGATTTATACCAAGAATCTGAGGCAAAAAGCAGAATAGAAAAATTAGAATAATTTAAATTTTGGCTCCAAAAAATAGTGCATAAAAATTTGGGGCAAAGGCAATGTGACTGCTGAAGAGATTAGCACCATTAAGTACTATTGAGCCAAGTTTGGTGGCACACAGCTATAATTCAAGCATTCTTGGAAGCTGAGGCAGAAGGATTGTAAGTTTTTAGTCTAGTCTGGATAACTTACATATTTATGAGGAACCTGTGTCAACATAAAAAGTTTTCATTTTTTTTTTTAAGTTGGGGAATGTAGTTCAGTGTGAAGGCCCTGGGTTCAATTCCCAGTACAGAAAAAAAATTCCACAAGTTGAAAAAGCGCAAGAAGAAAGATGACTTGCAGATATTATATGAAGCAGCAAAATTTTGCCTATCACCTGCTCAAAGCAAAATTTCAAACCACCTTTCATTTGAGAAGAAATCGCTTGGTCTCCCTGGTTGAGAAAGACCCTCTACAGAATTGGTTCTCTGCAATTCATTTCACTGTGCTCATCCAGACAGGCACTCAGAGGCTGCTGCAGCCATGACCCAGAAGGGTGTAGCTATTGCTCCCACTGGCAGCAGAGATTGTGATCCTGGTTGCAAAGTCATACAAAATAAAAGTGCTATGTGCTCATGGAGATGTCCACCTGGATTCAAAAGAAAGCCTGGTAAACCAAGCAGTTTTTCCCTGATAGATGTATGTTCCAAACTGTGAAATGAAGCCAGAGATACAGTGGAAATGCCAGCAACTTAGAAATGGCAGGAATATGAAACATGTAATGAAAAAAAGCTATAGGTAGGTAGTGAAGCCAGCCCAAGAAAGAAGCCTTGTGAGTTGCCAGTGGTAATGTCAATCCGGTGGGGGTTCCCAAATGCTTTAGAACTCATATCTCACTACCATGTGCTCTAGGTGTCAGACATGGATCTATAGGACTTAATGTTAGCCCTGCTGATTTTCTGTTTTGCTTTGCTTCTGTTCATTTCATTCCCCTATTTCTCACTTTTAGTGGGATGGTTTACCTTGTACCATGGTATACTGCAAGTATGTAAACTGCTTGAATTTTTAAATTTTAGCAGTTTCGTTTTTTGAATTTTTGAATTTTCATGGTTTATAGCTAAAGGCTGAGGTCTCAGTACAATTTGGGCTTGGATTTTGTGAGCAATGCTAAAACTGGGGAATAGGTCAGTACGTTTTTGGTTGTATAACGGATAGTTTTGTCATGTTAGACACAATTACAATCTGGTTGTAGTCTTTATTTGAAGATAAAGCATTATATAAGGAAATGTGTTTGGATGACAAGTTGACAAAGAGTGAAATGTAATAGTTAAGCTTAATTGTCAACTTGAGTAGACTGGGTGCCACCTACAAGATTAGCAAAACTCTTCTGTGTGTGTCTGTGTTGGTTATAGTCATTATAGGATGGGGTCTTTATCTGGTTCCTGGATTCTTTCATTCTGGCATCGCACCCTTTCTTTGCTTCTCTACTGCGTTGACCTGTGCCGTTTTGCTCCACCATGCCTTTCTATGATGACGTTCCTGCATTAGCGCTAGCAAACATGCGACTAATTATGAATCCATGAGCCAAATCAACACTCTCCTCCCTTGATGTGCAGTTGTTGATATGCTATGTTCCATTGATGGGAAAGTGGCCAAATATGTTCAGTCACTTCATTAAAAAAGTTTTCCATTGTTTACATTACAAAAGTGTATCTTTATATCATGGGGAACTACCAAAGGTTTTGGTGAGCATACAGGTAGGTACATTACATTCATTCAATTCACTGGTCAAAGTTTAGAACATGCATACAATATGTTAGCATTCTTCTAAGATAAAGCATCCTGTGGGAATGCATAAAATAGGCTAATATTTTTGAGCATTGAAGGCTTGAGCAAAACAAAACCTCCAAGACTGGCATGGCAGTGCATGCCTATAATTTCAGCACTCAGGAGGCTGAGGCAGGAGGATCACTATGAGTTTGGGGCTTTCCTGTGCTACATAGCAAGACCCTGTCTCAAAAAATCAACCAACCAATCAACTAAACAAACAAAAAATGTCCAAATTTATGAAACTTCCATTTTAAAGTATTTCTAAGGGAAATAACTTGAGCCCTAGTATGGAGGAATCTGTGGAGAGAGTTAAGAGGGTTTAGTTTGAGGGTTACTGCAGTGACCCAAAGCAAAAGATATGAGAATTTGTATCAGTTATCTATGGCTACACAATCACCACCAATTTGGTGTCACACAAAAACATAAATTTATCATTTGGCAGTTACTTTGGAATAGGAGAATAGGCATAGTGCAACTGAGTCTCCTGTTCTGAGTCCTATTAACTGACTCAAAGCTCCTCATATGTTGCATACTTTTGTGGAGCTTGTCTCATCTCAAGCTCCTGTGATGGGCTGCATCTTTGTTTTCCTCATAAGAGTGGGTCTCTGTTTTCTTCCTAGTTTTCAACCAGGGGCCACTGTTAGCTCCTAGAGGCCACTTAAAATTCATGGCCCTATGACCCTCCCATAGCTTCTTTCATAACATGACTACTTATCTCTTCAAGGAGTAATTTTTTACCAAGAAGGAAATGTACTCTTCAGAAAGGGCCCAGTTCTAATTTTAGAGTCTTTCACATAGTTAAATTGTGACAGGCCAGGACAACTATCCTTTTGACTAGTTCCAAATCAACTTATTTAGGACCTTAATGGTACATGTACAATTCCTTTCACTTTTGCTGTATAATGCAACCTAGTCAGAACAGTGACATCCACCTTATTCAGTCTCACCCTAATTCAAGAAAAGTGGATTGTCCTGGAAGTATGTACAGCAACAAGGAATGGAAATCTTGGTCATTTTATAGGCCATCTGCCTTTCACAGGACCTGACCTCATAATCCCTATTTTGTCGAGTGTCCTGAATGCATGATGCCAGATATATTTTTGAAGTAGAACCAACAGGAAATGAGGGTGGAGAATTAGACAGAAGGAGGACTAAAGAGCAATAGAATCTTTGTATTTTCTTGGGAGAAAAATAAAAATCTTTAATTGAAATACTCAATACAGGAGAACCACAGAGATAACAAATTTGATTTGGGGCATATTGAATTGCTGAAAGAATATCAAAAAACAATGCGCAGCAGTCATTTAGAATCCTGGATCCAGAAAGGAAGATAGAAGAAAGTAGTGATTGGGGAATGGATGAGGTAGAAGTGTAGATGACTTAGGGTGAAGAAAGCCTGGAAGTTACTTGAACAACAGAGTCAGGTATAAATGATATAAATGGATGAGATTTTCAAGAGTACAAAAGTAAGAATGACCCAGTACAAGTATTGATACAATGTAAATTAGGAGAGAACCTTGTCAATTGAATTTAAATTGCCAAACTTTAAAGATTATTGTGACAATGCCCTTAAAATATGGGCCCAAATATAAGCATCTTGTGCATCTTGCTATGTACTTTTTTCTCTCAATGTATATTAGACAAACATTGTGATGTTGGATTCATCATTGTAACATAGAAGTAGCATGCGGGAAACAGGAGGATGTTACTTCGAGAGATGAGTATCTGGTGGTTGCAAATGTAAGTAAGATGCTGTGTACTTTTGGCAGTGTCCTAATCAGTCCAACGCAACTGTTATGGGCTGTTAACAACTTCATTATATATAAAAATGGTAATGCTTCTTGAACTGATTTAAATGTGACAGGAATGTACAACTTCTCTAATTTCATAAGCTATGTTCTAAACTCTACATTTCTGTCACATTTAAATCCAAAGAAAATCAGTAGATATTATATAATACTTTTATGTCCTTTCAGAGAGATAACGTATTTTATTTTAGGATGAAATGCCTTATTCACTTTTGTAAGCATGTTTTGTAAATTGAGTACCAAAAATATACAGTTCAAATTAAACAAAGAGAAGTCATTTTTAAGCAAAACAAAACATTAAATAAAAATCCATTAACACTTAATAGTTTTGTAAACATAAAATTAAACTATAAATATATACATTTAAAGTCAATGTCTATGCATGGCTACATATCTAATTAAATCTCTATTCTGGTAAAGCTCATGGGCGAAGAACTGAAGATGCCACAGGTCTATATGCATATCCACTAGGTGGCTCCCTTACAATTCTAACTTGTTCTAAAGAAAACTCAAAATAGACTCAAAATATATTATGCCCAGCCTTAACATCTCCCTTTAATTACATTCGCAGCAGCACTCCTTAACCAAGTAGAGAAAAAGTCAAACCATTCATTTCATGGTAATTCCAAAGAGTTTCATTTGTCCACCTTTACCATTTAGTTAAGAGTAAGGAAAGGAAGGTATTAGACAGTGTCTCTAAACAAAAGTTTAGTAGATTCAAGGGGTGGGGGGTAGACGTCACCAGCAGGTGCTTATGATACAATGTAAATTAGCAATGTGGAACTCAGGTCTCCATCATTTTTTTTTTTTGTACCAGGGATCAAACTCATGACCTTGCATTTGCTAGGCAGGCACTTGTGCCACTGAGCTAAACCTCCAACAGGTCTCCATCTTATATTGTGTTCAGAATCACCTGGAGGGAGGATCAACCTATATCTGTACTCTCGCACAAAGATACTGTATGAAATACCTTTGTTTTGCACTATTCCTTTGAGAACTGCTAGAGCTGATTAAAAATACATATATAATTCAATTAACAAACTTTTAACTCCAAAGGAAGAAAATACGTCAATTAAAAGATTTGCTAAGAGATTAGAATTATAAAATCATAAAAGCTGGAAAATAATTTAGAAATCACCTAATCCATTAGTTCTTAACCTTGGCTGCACACTAAAATAACCTGGGAAGCTTTTTAAATATGCCACTGCCCTATAGGGATTCCTTTTATAATTAGTCCATGATGGGGGCTGGTTACTGGTATAGTTGAAAAATGTCCCCAGATGATTTTAATGTACGACCAAGGTTGAGAACCATTGATCTAGAGCAAGCTCTTCATTTTAAACTTAAAAAGGGAGGTTATAAAGAAGTAGGCAATCTGCCATACAAGTTGCTGACAAACTGAGTTTAAAATCCAGATCTTTAGACATGCAAAGCATTTCTCTTTCCACCCTTCCTGTTTATTCAGAAATAAATTATTTCTTTAGTGCACTTACAAGGCCCCATAAGTATGACAACAGCACTTTCAGAGATAAAATGTACCCAGATTTATTCATCATATTGCATGTTTCAAATGCCCCATTGTAAAATGTGCATTGCTATGTCACCTATTCTTTGTAGCATTTGAGGAAGAAGTTTCAGTGAATGTCTTAACAGTTCAGAACAGATACCAAACTTCTGATCTGTGACTTTTGCTACTGAATCAGACATATAGAAGAGAGATGTTCACCGGACCCAAGAGAAGCAAAGACTAAAAAGAAAGCAGACCATGCCCGATATCAATTAAGAGGAAACCCAGGGGAAGCATTATCCTGAAACAGATGTAAATTCAATATAAAGTTAGATAAACCACCTACAGACACAACCTCTAAGACTGAAAGAAATGTGAGAGCAACCAACAGACGCCACAAGACTTTGTTGTAAATAAAATCAATTTTATGGTTTCACTCAGCCCTTAATTTGCCAAAATGTTTGAACTAAAACCAATATACAAGCTTCAGAGAACTCAGCGGGGTGGGTACTTTTTGTCAGAACCGGTTGCAAACTGCCGAGCAATATGGATAAAAGCATTTACACGGCTATACTCTCACCCACAGAGAAGATGTTCTTCATTTTGAAGGTCAGGCCATACATCACTGGCCCAATGTCAGGAAACATGCATTGCCTCCGCCTATGCTGTGCCAGGTCAGTCAGAAAATAAACAAAAACCACCACACAAAGCAGCTACCCCCTCAACTGCTCCATCTTCTCTCTTAACCATTCTGTCTGCAAACGGAAGAATTGTGGTGATGAAATTCAAGTCTGTTCTTTAAGACACCACAGATCCTAATACCTTGCAGCAGCAGGTTCTGTTTTTTTTTCGATAAATGCAGGACAAACTGAACTTGTAATGCCAGATTATTTACAGTTCTTTTAAAAATGTCCCCGGGGTTTTGCCTATGTCTATTTCTGACTGCTGAAGAGTGAAAGGCTTTCAAAGACTCCTGCTACCAAAGGTGTCATGTATAAGGCATGGGTCTATCACTTCAGAAAATTCTAAATTTCAAATCTCGTCTCATGTATTGCCTGTGAAGGATCACAGACAAATTACTAGTATAACCTGGGTAGTGAAACCATGGTCATGCCTACTGGCCAGTCACTTCTTATTAACAGTTTAGTATGAATCACTTCATCAGATTAACTTGTTATTTGATGGTTTTATAAAGAAAGTTTAGCAGGCTTGCCGATCTGAAAAAGAATGGAATGTGGGTTTTAATTTCCAGCAATACAAAGATTATACAAACTGATCGGGAGGCAAGGAAGACTGACAAATAGCCCTGGTTGCCCAAGGGAAAACAATAAAAATATTTCTTAAAGGACTATAAAGATGAAGTACCTACAGGGGCCATAATAAAGCAAGTAAGCTTGGTAAAAGTTTTGATCTAGAGAGGAACAGAAAGCCTTGGAAAATTGATATCACATCACCTAATTAACAGCTGTATTTTTCTATAAGATTTCAAATAACCTTTCAAACAGTATGGTACATGGTAAAGTTTCTAATACTATATATATATATATATGTATATATATATATATATATATATATATATATATATGAGACTGTTTCAAACTCAAATGATATTTTCTCATTTTTAACAACTGGCTTTATTCTATTTCCTTAATACAGACTTGCAGTGTATAGACATGCTTTGAAATCCATAAATGGGGCTGTCTTCATTTGAATTGAAGGTCTCAAAGACATTATAGCCTGTAACTTTACAACAAATCAATCTCAGGCAGACTAAATAGGTGTTATATATCCATTATAAATTTCTTGTGATGGGTTGAGTCATACAGCATGAAAGCAAAAAGGCTTGGAGCAACAACATGACATTACATTCAATGCCACATCAGCCAGTGGCCATGGATGCTCAATAAATAGCAGTGTGCTGTGACTGATCATGTACCATACTGTCTGTAAGTGTTGAAGGTATAATAAGCTAAGTTAGCAAAGAATTAGAGCTGGGGTTGCTTTTCTCCCACCAATACAAAATACCCCAGATTGCTTAATATATAAGTACGAAGCATACATAGAAGCGACTAATTGAAAAAGAAAAATCATAATTCAAAACATATTCCTAAACAAGCAGAGTTGTTCTTTTGTTGAGAATTTATGTTGATGTTGCATGCAAAGAATGGACTTTTGTGACACAAGACAATGTGAATGAAACCAATAAGATCGAAGAACAGATCCAGAAATGTCCAGAGGAGAATTACTTAACCACCTTTAACTCCACAGCTTTCATGTGAGAAACTTTTAAATTTGCTGTCCTAAAAGAGGAAAGTTACTTTTCTCTGTTCCATAAAGCAGGACAGTTGTTGTAGTGGTGAAAATATATTTGAAATACAGCTAGTTTTATTCAAAATTTAAACAAATTGCAAGTATCTTTCCTTAAGGTTGATTTGAAAGAGTTTTAAAAGTTTATCATAAATAATTGGTTAAGGAAAGTAATGCATTCTATAAAAATGAAAAATAACCCACAAGAGATTCCAGACTAAAGTGACATTTCCAAAACTTCCAATTATTAAATCAGCATAATGAAAAAGAATGAAGATTGATATTGGGTTTGTAACTTTTTATATTATCAAAACAATAGTACACACACAATAATAGAACATAAGGAAAAGGGAGGCATGGTGGCACATGCCTGTAATCCTAGCACTTGGGAGGCTGAGGCAGGAGGACTGCCATGATTTCGAGGCCAACCCGGGCTACATAGTGAATCTCATGGTGAGACACTGTCTCAGAAACAAAAAACAAAACAACAGCAACAAAAAACAAATCAAAAGGAAATTAGTAAGGCAGTAATGACATTATGACAAAAAGGAAATTATGATAGTAATAAAATAATGATATTATCATTAGTATCATAACATTCCTTTAAACAGGGAAATTTAACTTTATGAAAAATGCATATTTGTTCAGCCTCTTTTCAACCTATGCATATCCTGTATTTTGTCTTGCATCTAGATGTCCCCTGAAAGTCTCAGGCATGCATAGGTGGGTTTTGGGGAGGAGGCTAGATCATGAGTGTGTGTTGCTGGATTGAGGTATGTGATACTCAGGTTAATGATGTATGCTGACTACACTGGTTTAGCGTGGCTCTGAATGGAACAAAGGAAGCTCCACCCTGGGTGTGGGTAACACCAATCAGTAGGCTTGTAGTCTCGATGGAATATAAAGGGACAAAATGAAATCAGGGTGCTTCTGCTGCTTGCTGCCTCCTGCCTACCATGCCATGAAAAGTTTCTCCTCTGCCATGACACCCTGCCTTGGAGCCAGCTGATTATGGTCTGAAACGTCTACAAACTGTAACCTGAAATAAACCTTTAGTCCTTTAACTTAGGATGCTGAGTATTTTGTCTCAGCCATAAGAGTAACTAAGGCAGACTGTCATCCCCGGAATTTGACCTTGGATGTTCATTTGAGAATACAGAGTCAGATATGTGTACTGTTGAAGCTCCTAATAGACAAGCAATGGCTTACAACCCATCTCTCTTGGCTGCCACATACTCCAACGTGGGCCAAGAAATAACAGACAGCAGAGCAGGAAAGAAGATCACTGAAGTTTGGTGATCTCTAGGTAAAGTGAGATGATAGGCATATAGAGAACAGTGAGGCAAGTTAAATTACTTTCTAGGAAAAGGAAAACAAAAGCTAGACCACAGAGCACTCTACATAACAAATGATTTCATTTTTTTAACAAGTGTTAAAATAAGAAACATGGGAAGCCTATATGTTAAAAGAGAACTACAATGCTTTTAAAATTAGGCAAAATTAAACTGCACTGCTTAGGGCTGTTATTTAGTTGATAAGGCTATCAAAAAATAAGGAGACCACCCTAGGAAAGTCACTATGGTGTGTGTGTGTGTGTGTGTGTGTGTGTGTGTGTGTGTTGGTGTGGTTAGAAGATGTGCTTAAAATGGTTCAGTTATGTTTTTCAAGGTTGGGTTATGACACTGAGGATAGCAACAATGGTATTTGCCTTAACAATAATCAGTGTCCACTAACTGTATATTTGTTTTATAGCTATTTTCCGTATTTGCAACACTTATAAACATAAAATAATTTCTGAATCTTGGTCCTTCCTACTTATGTAAAATGTGGATGCTGATGATCCTAATAAATCTCTCTAACAGAGTAATCATGAAGATGGATTGCTTTAAAGCTTCTAAGATACTACTTGCAGATAGAAAATCTTCCATGTGTGTTACATATTGTTATCGGAAATGATTCTCTGTCCAGAAACCAAGCAGAAGTGGCAAACCAAGAGATTAGAGAAAAATGATACAATGTATTGTGGACATACAAAAGTCTTACCAATGTTCTGCATCACAATTTCTTCTGTATTCAATTTTTAAATTAAATTATTCCTTTTTCAGTTATGTTTATTCAGTGTCTAAAAAATCTATAATTTTAATACAGAAGATGGAATTCAATTGATTATTTCTTTGCATCCAAATTCATTGGAACTCATTTATTTTGTTACCTAAGGTAAAGTAAAGAAGTAGCTCTCTGTGTAAAAGGAGATTGTCAAATTAAATATCTTGATGTGATTGGATCTCTCCTGATTACAAAATTGGGAGTTTTTGTATGAATTCCTAAATTTAGATTAGACTTTGAGTGTATTAAAATTTTATTGATGAAAAGTTAGTCTTAAAAATCATATTCTTGGCTTTTTCATTTTTTATGATAAAAGGTGAAGCTTTTCTAATTCTATTAATCCACTGATTTATTTTCTTTAGTTGTAATTGTTACATTTTGACCTTTTATTTGTATTATCAATGCATACTTTTATTTTTATAGATTTAGAGCTGGATTTCTCAGTTAATGTCAGACCTATAAATATCCTAATTATCACACTTTAGTTTTTTTTTATTTAAAAGAAAATGGACACAGAAGAGAGAAACAAAAAGCAAAAAAGACAAATAGCAACAACAAATCCGATACGATAACATTATAGGTTTACACAATGAGATGGTTGAAATTTTACAGTGGTTGTAACATTGTATATTGTTGCCTTCAAGGGGGTTGCTCAGATCGACAGATATAGACATGTAAAATTGATCTAATCATGAGTATTAACTGTTCTTTTTCAATAGCTAATGTATTTAGTAATATAGTCATTTTAACTGTCCTATGTATACCTATTTTATATGAGGGTATACATAACATGGTTAAAAAGACTATGCTACTAGATGCATTAACTGATGAGAGAGAACAGTTGATACTCATATGATTAGATCAATTTTACATGTCTATATCTGTCGATCTGAGCAACCCCCTTGAAGGCAACAATATACAATGTTACAACCACTGTAAAATTCCAATCATCTCAGTTTGTAAACCTATAATGTTGCAGTATCGGATATGTTGTTGTTGTTTGTGGTCCCTTTAGCTTTTTGTTTCTCTTTTCCGGGACCATTCTTTTATTCTTTATTGGTTTTATTCTGAACTATTTTGTTTGATTATATTAGGCCTGATGATATGGGCAGTTATTTAAAGACATACATTTATAAATAGATTGTTGATTATTCTAAGATGAACACTTTAAGTTACCGCATTAAATTTAATAGAATAAAAGCCTGTGTCCATGCAGATTACTCAGATATCTTGAAAGTCCTTTGATTAATATTTCAAAAATATCCTCCATTCCTATAAAATTGAGAAAATTACTCTATATAATGTCCGTAGAAGAATTCAATTAAAAAGTTCCTGCCATGTTATTATTTTATCTTTAATGATGTTCAAAAGTTTTGACATATCCACTCTAGTTTACCTAATTGTATAAAATTTGAGACTTTATGAGATAATTACTATTTGTAGAATTAAATTATATATTTTGTGCTGTCATTGACCACAATTTTTCAATTGCCAGAAAAAAATGAATGATACAATCAATTTGCTAGGACCTAAAGACAATCATTAAAATACGACAGTGAGACTTCATTATAACACTATTTTGCCCATAGTGAAATACGGTAAATAAGTAATGTGCCCTAAACATTCGGACCTATCTTATTCCAAATTTCATCTTACGAGGAAAGACTCTCACACATTTTGATAGGGCTATAGAGATATAAATAAGCATCATTGCTTTCAATATTGTATACACCCTATTTTATTTTTCAACTAAATAATGATCTTGGCCTTTTAAAATACACACTGCTATGCCCTCTCTAGAAGCTAAAAACATGTTAATGTAACTCATCAGTATTGAATATTTTCTTTATATCAATTTTAGAGTACACAACTCTGCCATTCCCTATAGTGTGCACACCTATAGCTTTGGCACCACCTGGAGTTTATTAGAACCACAGTCTCCCCAAGATAGTCTTAATGATCGCTCTCAACTTGAATAGTCTTTAAATAGGCTTCTTAATGACTATAGGTCAGAACTCCCTTTTCTTAGAACATTTGCTTCAGGAAATTTGCAACCGTAAATTCTTTTTCTGCCTTTATGAGATGTAAATCTTCTATAACATGTGAATATCTTTCTCAAGGACCTGGAAACCATCCCTGTGAATTGTAATCATCAAGACAAACCGAGTCCCTATTTCCTAGTCTCTACAAGAAGGAAGAAGCTAAAAAATTGAGAGGGTATATTTCAATAGTGTATCCAGTTTCTTTCCACAACTCAATACAGTTGAGAAGCACTACTTTGGATCATAATATTGATCACCGCTTGCTGGTACTGACTAGGGAATGGGTCAAAATAAAGCCACAGGGAACTTGGAAACATTAGACAAGTGTCACCTTATTTAACATTTCTGTTTATGTTTTGTGCTGAACTGAGTGGTTTTTCTGAATATATTCTGAAATAATTTATGTTCTATTTCTGTCACTTACTGTTTTTAATTTGAAAATTAAAGTGAACACTTTAAAGAAGACATGCATGAAACAAATTCATCACACCCTTAGGGAAGAGTAGAACATTTAGATTCCAACACATTTGCACACCCTGTGCCTCCTAGGTGCTGAAATCACTACTTGGCCTAACACAGAGGAGGGGGAATGATTTTGATCATGCAGCTGACAGCATCCTCAAATCCAGTCACACCATTCTGATTTTCTGTGTGAGGGCTTGTGCGATTATTATTTTACAATAAATCTTGTACGAGTTCCTTGTCTTGTCATGAAAACTTTAATATTCAATCACATCTGTGGTGTTTATCAGCTGGCATTAACTTGTATTTACAGTAGACTATGAGTGCTCTTTAGTTAAAAATAAAAAATAAAATTGAAATTTAATTAAAACTGTCCTTACAGCTCACACTTGTTCTACAGCTAAGCCCAGAGAAAATGTCAAAGAAGAATGATATTTTGTGAAAAGTTATGAAAAAGAGAAAGTAAACATGGTATGACTATATGTTCAAATGTTTTGTGAAGGCAAAACTAGCCACCACTGGAGATGTGGTTGTGTGAGATGATAACAAAGAAGAGGAAGAGAGAGGAAAAGTATTCTTTCTTACCTGAATCAAAGTTATACAGTGTAATGCAGCATAATAACAAAGCAAACTTCTGCCTACATTTTAAGAATTAGACCTGAATCTGTAAGACTTTGACAATCAAGGCTGTTCGTGTTTATTACTGCTTCAGCATTCAGATGTTCTGAATTTTTCTTTGCACATAGGAACCAAACAAGACACTTAAAGCAGTAATGACTTTAAGATTTGAATGTAGTAACTTCGGAACTGTTAAGCCTATAATACAATATGAGATTAACAAGAATCACCATACTTAAGACAAAATGTGTTCTTCAAATCACTGTCTTGATTTAGGTTCATATTTCAATGCTTTATTTCAATTCAGTAATTCAATTATTAAGCCCATATTGAATCAATCTGAGTGATATCTGCTATAGTTCAAAAGTAGCAGCTGCTATAGTTAAAAATTTGTTCTCACCAGAACTCATGTTGAGGCTTAATTCTTCAGTGTGGCTATGTCGGAGAGTATGACTTAGTAGGATATGCTTCTATCATTAAGGTGGAGCTCACATATATAGATTAATACTGAATTGGAAGAGTGAGTTCTTACTCTCCTAAGACTGGACTGCTTAAGAGAAGACTGTCATAAAGCAAGGTGTATTGGTCAGTTTTCCTGTCACTGAAACAAAACACCTGACACTGCAACTTTTGTGTTTCTTCCTCTTTTCAACAGTTAGTGGAGCAACGTAAGACCCTCATCCGAATCTGAGCAACGTTGGTACTATGTTTATGGATGCTCACAACTGTGACATGAACTGAACCTCTTTCCTTTATAAACTGCCATGCTCAGGCATTTTTATAGCAATAGAAAATGAGCTAAGACCCGCTATCATGGTGCCTATAACTTCTGTGAAAAAACAGCAATATGCAGGTAATTACAATATAATTCAGAGATTCTACATTGTGTGTGTGTGTGCCAGTGTGGGCATGTGTGTGGAAGACAGACAGTGACATACAGAGAGACAGAGAGACACAGAAAGAGAGAGAGAGAACGCGACAAGCAATTTGGTGACTATAGATCCTTTCTCAGAATGTTTTTTTATGTGCATGAAACTATATTGCATTATTAAAAATTGATTTTAATAAAATATTGTAAAGTAAGAATCAAAGGGTATATCCACAGGTCCTGCCGGTGGTTACCCGGGATTGTGAGAATTTGTCTCTCTCAGGACTTTCTCTTATTCAGCACAAACCTCTACAACTTCTGAGTAATTTTTGGTATTTACATTAATACCTTATGTTCAGATTTTATTTTATCAGTGCCAATAAAAGATAATCTTTTGAACGATTCACTTACGCTTAATATCACATATGAATATCTGAATTCTTTGATTACTCAAATTACACAGGTATCTTTTTGAAATAAAAGAATAATAATATTAACCACAACTTTTCTTTTTTTTTTTTAATTTTATTTAAGCGAAGAAAAACAAAACAAACTAAAACTACAACAACAACAACAAAAAAATGACATACATAGTAAAAACAACAAGCAAAAGAGACAAGCAAACAACTAGCATAAATACACAACATTGCAGGTTTACAAAACCGGAAGATAGAAGCTTGACAATGGTTGCAATTTGCGCATCGTTATCTTTAAAATGGTTTCTTACATTAACAGATATAGACATGCAAGATTGATCCAATCATATGAGTATTAATTGTTCCCTCTCAA
>RJWM01013804.1:0-52227 GCA_004363535.1 Dasyprocta punctata
GGTCCCAGGGAGCTGTGCTGGGCACCGTGCGGGACGCGGACCCGACCCTGGTTCTGTCCGCAAGCTCGGCCCAACAGCTATCTGAAAAACTTTTAAAGAAGAAAAATTTGTGGCACAGGAAGATGATCTGAAACTCAAATTTTAATGACAATAAATAGTTTTGTTGGAACACAACCCTGCCCTTTCCTTCCTGCCATCTATTATATGTATCACTGAATCATCTCTAACTGCTTCCATGCTACACCAGCAGACTCAAGTAGTAGAAACTGAGGGCCTGCAGAGCCTGTAACATTTATCATCCAGCCCTTTCCAGATGCTGTTTGGTGACCCCTGATCTTAGAAATAAGTGTCCAAGGGAATATGACCAGCTAGTTAAACGTTCTGTATAGTACCTGGAACTATAGCAATAGCAATGGCAAAGTCATTCTCAGTGGAATTTAAAGGAGTTGTACACGAAAAGAAGTACTAGAAGCAACTTGTCAAAAGTCTTAAAAGATAAAAAAAAAAAAAAAAAATAGTAGGGTAAATTACTATGGCAAACAGAAACACCGAAACAACACCCAGAATTTGGAGGCAGATTTATTTATGTCAACAGGAACTGACCTCAAGCAAAAAATGTCAGGCCCAGATCTCTGGTGGTCTAGAGTTTATATGGAATTTGCAAGCAGGAAGTATACAAAAGCAGAGTACTTGGTTGTGTTTGATTGGGTCTTCCAATATGTATCATAGTGACCAGCCATTTCTAAGAGACTGAAGTAACAGAAACTGTAACAGGAACTGTTACCTGGGCAACTAACAGAAACTGAAGTATGCTGACTGGGGAGGGGGAGGATATTTTCTGCTGCAAAATGTGGAGCACACTTGGCCCAAATCACCTACCGTCATTTTCTTTTATAACCTAATACAAAGCAAGTGTCTCCTATTTTGTGTTATGTTCTGATTTAGAGGCTCGTGTCTTGATGCATAGGGCCAATGTTGCTTCTGACTCTGGTTGTAAAGCAGTATCATCAGTGATTACAAGAGCTGGTTCTGCAGTCAAACTCAGGTTCAGTTTTCTTACCTATCAAATATAGCATTGTACCAAGTGTGTGGCATATGCGTACAGTCCCAGCTGCTCAGGAGGCTGAGGCAGGAGGATTGCCTGAACAACCTAATGAGCCCCTGTCACAAAATAAAATAATAAAAACAAACTGCTGAAAGTATAGCTCAGTGATAGAGCACTTGCCTATCATATCTGATACCTGGATTCGATCCCCAGTACTGCCAGGCCTGCTGGCCCACAGCTGTACTCCCAGCACTCAAGAGACTGAGGCAGGAAGCTTGCCATGAGTTTGAGGCTAGCTTGGGCTGGCTAATAGTGAGTTCAAGACCAACCTGCCCTACACAGTGAGGCCCTGTCTCAAAAACACATAAACAACGCCCCCCAAAATACAGTACCACACACACACAATATGCACAGATACACAAAATACATATGTGTATTATATAATTATTTTGAGGTTTGCACTTTACTTATCAAATTTCTCATATAGGAGAAACCTTGCACTGTGTCATCTTGTGTGTTTGATTGACTTCACTTAGTATTATGGTCTCAAGGTGCATCCAAAGGGCAACATAAAAGATAATAGGAAAAGGAGACAGAGACAGAGAAAAGTGTTTGTTGTAATCCATAATGGACACTGTATCTAGCAGTATATATTGATTTAATGTAATTGTCGTATGTGGTTTTCTTGGACCTATTAATCTGGTTGTTAATTGATACATTTGATAATTAACTTTATAAAGACTTACAAGATAAATAAATAAATGAATCCAATGCTGGAAAGAAAAGGGAGGGTTGGAGGGAAAGGGGAAATATTGAGGTGTGTCATGAAACTGTACCAACTCTCCCCAGTGATTGTAATCATTGTGTACTGCTAGCATGTACTAATAAAAATAAAAAAGAATTATTCTGTGCATCACGTAAGATACTTAAATTGTGTTTAGCAAAGGATCTAAAACATAGTAGACATATAAAGGTTCTGCTGCCTAGTAGACATATATTTCATATGCTGTTGCTATGTGTGTATACCTTAAGGCCTTTTGTACATGTACTTATTTATCTTTTGAGTTAAAATATTATTGTTTTGTTTTAGCAGGCAGAAATAAATGCTTGCTTTTGCAGTGTCTTTACATATAATGCAAATCCTTTTTACCCTAAATACTCTCTCTGTAAAACATTGTCTTGAAAGGCAACTCATCCAGTGTTAGTAAACATTTTGAACTTTGGTCCAGTAAGATCAAATAGCCCCACTCAATTCTTCCCAAGAGGAGACTGCCCTCCAGTGGAAACAGTTCTGGCAAGGGGAGAAAAACATTTTGGAACTTAAGACTGCAAATTCTTTTCTATAAGAATATGTCTGCTAATGAAATTCAAGCATACCATCCTGGGAGAAAGACTGTCTTACTCTTCCAATACCTCTGCCCTCTGCTTTGATGATATTCACCAGTTAGACATTCATTCCTCTGACAGTTGTGATACTCCCACGAAGATAGGCACTGACTTAATCCAGAGATTCTCCACATTGGTTGCACATTAGAAAAGTAGGAAGCTTTAAGATATCCTGATGCCTACGTTGTACCCCTTTGAGGGTGGAATCTAAGCATCGGGTTTGTCTTTCCCCTCTATATACTTGTTTGCAAAGTGTAGCCTGCAGCCAAGATTGATAATCCTGCTTGGAACCTTTAGATTTTAAACACACTAGTCAAGGCCCTGCTGTTACGTTACTGTGGTGTTTGCTCTTCTTCACCATGTATAAGTGTGAACTGCTTCTACTGGAGTCTCATCTCCAAGAAAATTCACTGATGCAATCTTATTTCATTGCTTATTAATAATGAAGTTTCCTTTAGGTAGTAAAAGAAGGTGATAAAAGATGAGTCTTTGATACTTCTCACACTGATGGACTCTGTTCAGGACCAGTAATCACTTGGATGTTGATATTCTCTATAGAGGCATTCACCTGTCAAAATGTGTATGTATTTAAATGGGATGAATTTATAAGGGAATGTTTTATATGTATTTGCTAATAGTCTTATATACATGCTTCTAAATTATCTTCTCATTAGTATACTGTTCCTTGTGTTTAGTTTATTAGAGATATTTTATTAATGTAATCTTTTACTTGAAGAATTGCTACAGTTTCATTGAGTTGGAGACGGTCGAAGGAAGGTTAATTAATTTTGTTATTTGTAAAATAAAAATGACATTACCCATCTCCTGGGACTGTTAAAAAAATTGGAAAAGATATATGTGTAAAACAGCCTTGTGCCTGGCACTGAGTTAGGGGTCCAATACTGTTTTGGTGTTGAGATAACACATTGTAGAGGTCAAGAGCACGGTGCTGAGGTTAGTCTTTCTGGGTCAATCCTTGTGTATATTACCTGTCAGCTCTGTGATTTGTGGCAAATTACTTAACTTCTTTAAATCTTCATTTCCTTACCTGGAAACTTTGATACAACTTGAGGGGAGTGAGAATAATTAAATGAAATCATGTATTTTATGTGCTTATCACTATTCTTGGCATGTCATAAACATCTTCCATAATGAAATGAAATCAAGAAAATGTGTGAAGTGTGTGTGTGTGTGTGTGTGTGTGTGTGTCTGGTGTAAGCAAGCAGCTGCACACAGGAGCTTGCTCCTTGTGTGGTCCCTGAGCCAGCAATGTAAGCAGAACCAGGGGTTACTGTTAGAAATATGGCCTCTTAGCTACCAGCTACTGATACAGAATCTGCATTTTTAAATGATCCTCATGATTTGGGACCATGAATTAGCAGTGTGGCTCTAATCAATAAGTGTCGAATAGGGCAAAATTGCCAGGACTCCCCTTTTGTACACCCCTGGCAGATATCATATGTCAATCACTCCATCCCACCAGCATCCTTCCTGGATGGCTGATAGGATTTGGCACGAGAGACAACAACTCTAGCAGAAGAAAGTTATTTCAAGGAAGTAGTGACTTGTCTTAGCAAAAAAGGCAGCAGACTGCCAAAAATAGTACTTGAACTCAAGGCTTTTAATCCTCAATCCAGTGATACTGACGCTTTCTATGGTTTTTACTTGAAATTTTAAATTTTAGAGTGAGAGGAAGCCTTCAGATCAGCTTCTATCTCCAGGGAGAAGGGAGAGAACTTTGTTCATTACTGAGAGGAAGAGAGATGCCGTCTGCCTAGAGCAGAAATGCTAACACTGTCCTAATACCTCTGAAATTTATCTTCAGCATCACGTCTACTATTGCACTGAGGCCATAAGACATTTTCTGACTCATTACTCAAATGACTTATGCTCCATTTAGTATGGTTGGAATACATAGAAAAGTGGCCAGATCCAACCGAGTGAGTAAGCAACTGGCCAGAGTTCCTTACGTTTTGTTACCTGGGCTGTTAATTTGCTAGAAATCTCAGAACATTAATGTTCCTCTGAAGTGTCTGGCTGACATCAAGAGGCCTCTTTCTCCACTCCAAAGAATATGCCAAGAATTTCTTTTCTCAGATTCAAAGAAGGAATTCTCAAGTTCCACATCTCAGAGTTATTCCAAGGTATAATAGTAGTTTAATTAAACTAATAGACTACATGAATTATCCAGGTATATATGTGTGTGTATTTATACCTTCATAATATGAGTATATATGTATGTCCATAAATGTATGTGTGTGTTTATGCATATACATATATACATATGTGTAAATGTATCCATATGTATACGTATGTATAAATGTGTGTATATGTAAATTATCTATACACACATGTAGTTTTACCAGACTATAAGTATTGGCATTAACATTTTCAGGAATGAACAGTTCTTTCCAAAGTTCATGAACTTAGTCAATATACACGTAATTTTTAGGAACAGGAAATTTTCGTGGCTGATCCTGTGTTACAAGTAATGGGTGAAAGGGCAATTGCAGGTATGTGGGAACCAGAATGGAGGTACTATGACCGTGATTTTTGAAGTAATACTATGGATCAAGTAAGAGGACCACATTGTCTTCTTGAGTGCTTTATGGTTTTCACCTGTAATTAAATCCATGGCCAAAGAAATGTTGAATGAAAGAAAACATCTAAGAAATGTTTCTAGGAAATAAATCTTTCTAATAGTAAAAAAATGAAATTTGGAAAAATGTCCTTAAAATACAGGATATATAAATAAATATATATGTACACCTTACATATTTTGACTGTCTTTAGCTGTGATGAAATATGATCCTTTCATTTATTTATTTCATTTATTTTACAATGTTGGCATGAAGATCAAAAGACCTATTTTTTCTTTAGAGTCAGCTGCTTTATTTTACATTACCTTAAACTTGTTTTCTTTTAAAGGATTCTTTGTATCTTTTTTTAAATTTTATTTTAGAGAGAATAAAACTAAGCAAAATAAAACAGAATAAATCCAATCAAAACAAGACAGTGTAAGTGATACAGGATTTCAAAACAAGATAGCAGAAAATCAACAATGGCCACCACAATGCCTTCCATTGTCCTGAAAACAGCTGCCCACACCTTAGATGATTCTTAAAATGTCCTTTCTCTGAGAAAAAGTGTTTCATATATGACATAACTAAGTTGATTAATTTCTAGTAAACAAATATATGCATATAATTTAAGAATCCATTTTCCCATGCTGAAATACAGACTGAAAAACAAAGGGCAGATGTATGACTGTAATTCTTTCTCCCTTTTTGTGTATTTAGACATTGGCATTGTACTGAGATTATGAAATAGATTTGCCAGATAGATTGATCATTTTTCACTGTCTTACTCCTTTAGTGGGTGATTCTGGGCTAGAGCCATTCAGAATGAGTTAAACACAGTTAGTCTAGGCCTTTTGAAACCGACTATGATCCTTTAGCCTTCTAAAGAGCTTACTGTGAACTTTGAGTAACCTGGAATGATTGAAGCAGTTGAATTATTGTTAGCTAATATTAGAAAAGGGAAAACAGGAGATTGAGGTTTGTTTTCCTAGCAGCTAATGAGCCATCTAATGATTCAAATGTCACTCTGAAACTCACTTCATCAAGATAGCATCTTGTTTTCATAAATGTTGTAGGGTAGCTGAACAATTATATATATTCATTTAATTTCAATATTTCTTTCAAATGACAAAGCTTTCCAACCAAATTCAAATATTCAAGAATGCCTCTTAAGTCTTTTAAGTATGCAAACAAATTTCTTAAGAACAGCATGAGAGAGGTAGACTCTGCCTCTTTTTACTTACAAATCAAATTTTTGGATAATTTGAAAGTGGACTCAGCCATCAAATTAAATGCACTATCAAGTACATTTTCATTAGGAGATTTATTACCAGTTGCCTTGTTTAGTGTAGTTTTATTAAAATACTTCTGCAGCTTACATCTGAGTACTTGTAATTTAGATATATATTGGGCAGTCATAGACATTAAAATGCCTTTGTTATTTTTGATTCACAAGAGAGTGTAGGTGTCTATTTGTAAGGGTATTAATGACAGAGAGGGGACTCTGGGTAGCTTCTGTACATCTGGGAAACCTGTGTACTGCTTTTTTAAACTGCTACTGAAATGGCTATTTTTAATTTGGCCCGTGAGAGCTAGCTTCCTGAATCTGGCATGCTGTTTGTTTGGAAGGTCCAGAACCCTGTAGAGCCAAACTCTCTGCTTTTCATAAGGTAACACTTGATAAATAAATGAGTGAGGCAATGAGTGGGATGTTTTATCTTTTGGCCAGTATTCCCCCCACCTTGTTTGTTTTTATTTTTTAAATAGCATACAGATTTTTTTTTCATATTTACATCATTATTTTTACAATAGGGGTCTATAAGTTGAATATCTGATTATCTATATGGTTGGGTCCCACCTGTTTGTGCTTGTGTTGTGTGTGTGTATATCTGCATATGTATACCGATATGTGTTTTGACCCAGAAGCTATGGGGAATCAGGAGGACTATCTAAATTTTCAAACTTTCCAAAGCGCTGCATAAAATGTGTGTTAACAGAGTCAGCTCCAGAGGGATGGGTTTTCATCAGCCACCTTCCATGTTATGTAGAAAGCTCTTTTCCCCTTACTTTTCTGTTTTAAATCTGTTCCCCTGCCCCAGCTGATTGAACCTTTCAGAAACATGCTAGGAAGAGAATATCACCTCTCCTCTCAGCTTGGAAATAATGATGTCTTTACATTTTCATGCCCTTTTCCGAAATGCGAACCTTTCATTTATGCTTCACTCTCAGTTGAAATAAATTGATTAACGTCATGGAATTGCGTTTTGCCACAGACCTTTTGAAACAGAAAGTGTTTTTTCTGATGTGGTAAGGGACCAGATTGTCCCAGATTTCTTTATGATCCAAGGACTCAGGGGCAAAGGAACTGTCTTATCATTACATGTTATTGAATCCTAAAGAATTACCAGGTTTCATTTCTTCCCTTTCGCTTGTGTTTTTCCCTGGAGCGTTCTCAGACACCATACTCTTGGCATTTAGTAATCACACAGCTGTCTCTGAGACCCTTTTTCATTGCTTCCTGGTGTTTCACTCATATTTTCCATCTCTTGATCTTTTTGCTGTAGGAAATGTCCTGCACCTTGCCTTCTGCTTCTTATATGTTTTTAATTTCAGTTTTACCAGTCATTCTCTTAACTTTTGATTGCCTCTCGCACTGGGTTTTCCTTTTTCACAACACTCTATCTCCCTCCCCACTGCCCCTCATTTGTTCCTTTAGCATTGTCTGTACCTCTATTCAAACCCTTCATGTGAACCATGGAGAATTAATTCTGTTTCAAGTCAAATTATAGGTGCAATGTATTTTTCATGTCTCCAAAAATTAGAGTTACATTTGAAAGTTCCCTTTTGTTTCTGATACTGTTTGCTCTCTATTAATGTTTTCTTCTGTACTATAGTCTTCTTATTTCTTTCAGTCTGTTAAATGGAAATCTTGTTTGATTAAAGTAGCTACTAAAGGTTTTTTCTGCCATTAGATAAGCCTGTTTCTATAGCCTCCAATGGGTTGCTTAGCCTCCTGTTCCAGTCCACAGCAGTCTTCCTACACATCAGAAGACACATATTCCTTATGTACCCTGATAAAATATTTTGTGGAAAAAATTTTGTTTGTTCTTGAAAGTCTCTGACATCTGGACCTCAGGTTTCCAATTGCACTGTTTCAACCCATGCTGGACTTAGACATCACCATCCCCTCAGCACACTTTTCTAGTCTCTGTTTCTATACCTGTTCACATAGGACTCAGTCATGTTCTCAATTAGCCTACTGTCTACTTTTTTAGGCAAATCTTAAGAAAGGCAAGAGGATTGAAAGTTTGAGGTACATAGCAAGACCCTATCTCAAAAGCACCTTCCCTAAAAATATGTAGTTACAGACTTTTTGTTGTTTAATGTCTACAGAACTACCTCTTCCCCCTTTATATTTTCCAAGCCAACAGGCTCTTTTTGCACAAGGCTATAGGACTTTTGACTGGGATCAAAAGAAATGAAATGATGAATCTGACCATCTTTTTTATCATTTCCATCAACATGTCATGTGTTTTGGGTTTTATATTCTGGATTGGAGATGGTGGAATGATGCAGGGGGTACAAAGAGAAACTGTAGTGTCTGGCGTGCACAGAGAGAACTGATGAAATTCACAGTTGGATACCAGGGTGGCATGTAGCTTGTGTGTATGTGTGATCTTTTGACAGTACTGTCTGTGGATTTTTATTATATTATAAACAACCTCTTTATTCTCTGTCTTATTTGTAAACATGCCTAGAGGCTAGAATATGATGAGTATATCTAATAAATAGAATAAATACTAATTATAAAATAATGAATCTAGCAACAGCTTCTTGGTTTAAAGTAATTAAAATAAAATGAAGGATATATATATGTATGGTTTTGATGCTCTGTCCCCCCCCACCCGCAAAGCCTTATGTAATCATGCATTGGGCTGAGTCTGGCATTTGTGATTGGTTTGTTGTCTGGCACTGGGATTGGTGATGTGAGTGTTGTACCCGCCCAGGGGTGGAGCTGACTTACAGTGTAAGGGTGAGAGGAAGGTGTGTCCACTCTCTCTTGCTGGTTTGTGTGCTTTGCAGTTGGTGGCAGCCATGAACGAGCTGCCCTGCCACACCATGCTGCCTTGGAGCCAACTGAGTATGGACTGAAACCCCCAAGCACTGTAAGAAATAAACTTTTTCCTTCCCTAATTTTGGGTGTCAGGTATTCTGTCTCAGCAACAAGAGAAAAGTAACCAAGACTATATATATATATATGCAGAGAAAAACATCAGTGTCAATTGCTAAATCTTCGAAACTGGAGATTTTGCATCTACTCTTCTGGCCATAGGTGAATTATTCACTGTGGTGTGTTATGTGGTATTAGTATGGTCAAGAGATTCTAGTTTAGTATCTAAACACTGTGGTGTGTTATGTGGTATTAGTATGGTCAAGAGATTCTAGTTTAGAATCTAAACACTGTAAATGCTAAAAGGGACTTATAATATCTTTATAATCAAGAATGTCCTAGTGTGTATTCAGTCACTTGATATAGTCTATTCTGAAAGAAATATTGCAGGTTATATTTCCCTCTTAGAAACCTGCCTTAATATAGTTAACTTTCTGTCAGATCCTGCAAGGAGAAAACCTTTGTCTTTAAATTATCCTTACCTTTCCCAAATCTGTTTAAATAGAGACCATTTTTTTCAAGTAATATCTGTTAAATGTTCCAGAACAATCTTGAGAAATGCTGTCTTGGCCCAAGCCGTCATTTCAGAAATGAAAAACAAAGACCAAAGCAATGATCTGCCCCAGTTTGCTAGACAGCAAGTCCCTTATATTCTGTTTCAGAAGTCAAACATGATTATCTTGTACTAGACTTAAAGGAAGATACTCAGGAAAGGGAATTCTTTCTCTAATGGACTTTACCTAATAGCTTTTGTTGACTTGCTTTCTGATCTTTACTGCATTTTGCTTTTCAAAGAACTCTCTCTCTGTCCAGAGAGGATACTTAATAGTATCACATATTGTACAACCACATAGCACTATTATAATTATAATTTACTTTCTTTTGAATCCACAAACTTTCTCTATTCCTTCTAAAGCTTACCTTTGTTTCATTCTCATACCCACAACACTACACTAGAAGAAATGTGCCACTGTCCCTTGTTCTTCATCTTGAATATACCCCAGGTAACTAGGATAAGGACCTTACTTTTGCCTCTTGGAGCCTATGCAAATTGCTGTGTATTTTAAACTGCTTCCAAATTCTTCTCAGAAGTCTAAAGACTTCTGTTTAATATGTTCCTGTAAAAAGAAAATTAACTGATATTAACTAATCTTTTTTCCCAGATGACATTTTTTTATCTCAATGTTTGTAATACATCATTTAGACTTGTTAATAACATCTTGTGGTTGTGCCATTTATTCACTGGTGTTATTAAATGCCCAAAGTGTTGTTCCTCAGGATGTGCCTTATAGAGCAAAATTGTAGGTATCTTTGCTAGTCTTCTGAAAGCTGTACAGTGGTCACTAAGTACTCTAAGGCTTTCAAACAAGTGCATTTTTTTGTTCCTTCTTGGGTTCACAGTACTGGTGAAGTCACTATGGTTTAATCCAAAATATATGTGTCTATTCTGTATCAAGACATGTGCTAGGATCTTGAGATAATTTCCTTTATTGTTGGTCTTCTTTTGACCCTTGAAAAGCTCTAATTCTGGTGAGGAAGATCAGTTTCTATATGAATAAAATTCTAAATAGTAAGTGCTATATTATGCATTGGGCAGAGTGCTATGGCTCAGTGAATTGCAAAGGTGGTACATTTTTAATAGCATCCTGAAGGATAACGAGGTGTTGTTTCAGGCAATGGGAGAGGATGAGTCTGTGTTATGGAGGGTAAAGACAGGACATGCCTTACAGACCTGAGTTATAACATTATGGTCTTCAGGTCCTATAAAGAGCCTATGTGCCATAGCAGTGGTGGCATCTTGTCTTAGGTGGAAGGCATCACGTAGGGACTTAAGGACTCCAATTGTTGCAAGAACAGTCGAGGTCCCACATGCCACTTTTGGCCCTTCTGAGTTCCTCTCTTGTTATGAACCATTTGAAGCTTTTCTATGGAGTATCCTGGTGTTAAGTCAAGCTCTTGGAATGGAACTGTGGGTAGGGCTATTGATAAGCCAGAATTACACTGGAGAGTGGCCTGTTTGGCAGTGGAATCTGTCTTAGAGCTATCCTGGGAAATGGACCCCATGGAAGCTTGATGTCCCTTGCAGTGGACAACTACTACTTCACTTGGAAGATTTACTGCCTCATGGAAAATGAGGATCTCTGATGCATGTTTTATTGGAGACAGGTTACAGTCAAAAGTCCTCTTTGCAAATGGCTGCATGTAGGACCAGAAAGGCATATTTGGAGCCAGTATATACTGTATATTGACCTCTTGCTCTAAGCAAATTGAAGAGCTAGGTGAGGGCAACAAATTCTTCTTTTTGGGCACAAGTTCCAAGAGGAAGTACTCTTGCTTCATTGATCTGGGTGAGGCTGACTGTGGCATAACCTGCTCTCCTAATGCCATCCTTTATGAAACTGCTGCCATCGGTGAACCATGTGCTAGATGACCCCATTAATGACTGGTCCCTGGCATAATTTTGGGTGATGATCAGTTCACACTATGCTCTGTCTGTTGGGTGGCGGGAGTGTGGCCAAGTTTAAAATAGTGCAAGAGTGAAGAGAAACATCTAGGTTTTCAATAAGAATGGTGTCTTAGTCACTTTTCTCTCATTGCTGAGACAAAATACCCAACACCCAAAGTTAAAGGAGGAAAGGTTTAGTTAGCTTATAGTTTGAAGAGGTTACAGTTCATAATCAGCTGACTCCAAGGCAGGGTTGCACTGCAGAGGAGAAACAGTTCATGGTGGGCAGAAGATAGCAAAGCAATAATGGATGATCACAGTTCTTTCTATCCCTTATATTTTATTCAGGGTAGGTAGCACTCACACCTTTAATCCTAGTGCCCTGGATCCTAGTGTCACACCATGAATAGATCCCAGTGTCACATACTCTAGGTCCAGCCACCTCTCAAATAGCCCTACCCTGTGACAGCATTAGGCTTTGGGGGAACATCTAGACATGAGCCATAACAAATGGCCTGATGTTTGCTGAGCCTTTCTCCAGTCATCCACAAATATCCCTTGAGTTCTAGCAGAGTCTTAACTTGGTGTAGGATTAGAATTAAGAGTTTTTGTCCTAAAGTTATTTTAAAAGCTTCCTGGACAAAGAGTGTCCTTTATTACTCACAGGCAACTAGGTTATTCTTGTGATACTCCATCCAGTTACTTGTACAACTAGGCAACTGGTTGGTTTTCCTGGCCTAGACAGTGAGTTAGTACTCACATGGCTACTCCCTGTCTCTCAGCCACAAAGATTAAAAAAAGGTTAGGTTAAGCTTGGGATTCCTGATGCTGGAGTGTATACCAATAATACTCATGTACACAAATAACAAACTCACTGAGATGGAAGTTAGGGAAGCAACATCTTTCACAGTAGCATCCAAATAAGTAAAATACCTAGGAATCAATCTAACAAGGAAAGTCAAAAACCTTTACATTAAAGCTATGGTACTCTGAGACAGGAGATTGAAGAGGATATCAGAATAATGAAAGATATCCCTTGTTCTTGGATAGAAAGAACCAATGTAGTGAAAATTGTCATACTTCCAAAATTGTTATACAGATTTAGTGCAATCCTGATCAAAATTCCAACAGCATATATCATAGAATTAAAGAAAGCAAGCCTAAAATTCATATGGAATCAGAAGAGACCTAGAATGGAAAATGCAGCTCTGAGCAATAAAAGCAAGGCAGGGGGCATCACAATCCATAACTTGAAATTATATTACAAAGCTACTATGATAAAAACACCTGGTACTGGCAAACAAAAGAAAACAAACAAACTGAAAGATCAGTGGAACAGACTAGAGGATGCAGAAACAACTCCAAACATACTCAGTCACTTTATCTTTAACAAAGGAGCCAACCAAGTTTGCTGGAAGAAGGATAGCATCTTTACTAAAGTGGGCTGGAAAAACTGGCTTTCTTCCTGTCAAAGATTAAAAATAGACCCATATTGTTCACCATGCACTGAACTAAAATCAAAATGGATCAAAGATCTAGATATTAAAGCAAAAACACCAAGTCTGCTGGAAGATAGAATAGGTAGAACTCTTGAAGACATAGGTATAAGTAAAGACTTTATGAACAAAACCCTGATCACATAGAAACTATCACGAAGAACCAACAACTAGGATCTCATCTTATTAAAAAGCTTATGCACAGCAAAAGAAACCACCACTAGAATAAAGAGACAACACACACTGTGGGGAAAAAGTTTTGTCAGCTCTTCCTCAAAGAAATAATATCTAGAATATACAAAGAACTAAACAAACCAGACCCCCATATTTAAAGACCTAATCCAAAAATGGGCATCTGAAATGAATAGACACTTCTCAGATGAAGAAGTAGAAATGGCAAATAAATATATGAAAAAAGTTCAACATCAAAAGCCAGGTGTGGTGGTGTACTCCTGTAATCCCAGCACTTGGGAGACTGAGGCAGGAGAATTGTTTGCAAGTTTGAGACCAGCCTGGGCTACAAAGTGAGCCCAAGGCCAGCCTGAACTGCAATAGTGAGACCCTGTCTCAAAAAGACAAAAAAAAAAAAAAAAAAAAAAAAAAAAAAAGTTTTACATCACTAGTCATTGGAGATGTGAACTAAATGCTGGGATACCATCTCACTCCTGAAAGAATAACTTCTCAAGAAATCAATCAATAACAAATGCTGGTGGAGCTGTGGAAGGAAAAGGAACATTTGTCCACTGTTGGTGGGAGTGTGGACTATTACAACCACTATGGAAGTCACTGTGGAGATTTTTCAAAAAACTAAAACTAGGAGTTCCATTTGATCCAGCTATTCCCCTTCTTGGTATCTTCCCCCAAAATTATAAGTGTCATACCACAGTGATACATGCACACCCATGTTTATAGCAGCACAGTTTGTAACAGCCAAATCTTAGAATTAACTCAAATGCCCATTAACCTATAAATGGATAAAGAAGATTGGTTTTTTTATACAATGGACTACTACTCTGTCATTATAAAAGATAAGCTTAAGATATTTCTAGCTAAATGGATGCACCTAAAGACCATGATTTTAAGTGAAATAAATTGGACACACATGTTCAAATATCATGTTTTCTCTGGTGTGAGAAATCAAAAGTGTAAATAAGGGCTAAAATAAAAGATATTGGGAAATGGGAAGAAATTGTTGAAATTAGAAGTAAAACAAGGCAGGAGGGAAGAAGGGACAAGAAAAAAATAGAATGGAAGGAAAAAATAAAAACATCCTTTTGTCAAAAAGAGGAAAAGGTTTGAAGGGAAAGGAGGGAAATGGGAGAAAATAAGGCATCTTCGAGATCAAGGAGAGAGAACTATTTAGTGTCTATCTGTGCTAAAAGGGTGTATAGATCTGCTAACAATGGGTTCATATATACACTGTCTCACTGATGGTTCTAAAATCTCATGCTAAGCAACATTCTTCTGATGGCTTGACGACTGGTAAAATGGGTGTATTGCATGAGGACTGGCATGGCACCAGTAATCCTATAGCCAAAAACTTATCAATAATGGGCTTTAGTCCCAGTCTAGCTTCTTTCTGAAGGAAATACTGTCTTCTTCTGTGAGGATATACATAAGGATCTTTTCTCTGAATGACTACTGGAATGGCCATGATAACCCTGCCTGGGGTGAAATCATTCCATGCTTGAGGATCGACTCGGGGCAGAGACGTTGGGCTCTATGGGATCAGACCGAATGGGTCCCTAGAAACTAGGACATGGGTTGCCAGAGGATTGAGTATCAGGGTGGCCCTGAGTAGGAAGAGTGTATCTTTTCCAATTATTGGTACGGAGCACTCTGGTATCACCATGAAGACACCTTGGTAAAGGAAATCTTCCAATTGGCAGCTGAGGAGGGGTAAAGATAGCTGTCCAGTTAACTCCCCTCAAAGTCCACAAAAAATTTAGAATGAAATGAAAGCTCAGCCCAGTAAGAAAACAGAACTGAGTAAGTTGTGCCAGTGTTGCAGAGGAATTTGATTTGTTCGCCAGGAGCGTCTAATGTTACTTGAGTCTTCTTTGAAGTAATAATGCCACTGTTGTGCACCAGGCTTGAAGGCTGCCTCAGTCACCGTGGCCCCTCCCTGTCCGTCAAGGCGAAGGACGACCTCATCCCTCTCTAGGAAAGGAGACAGTCTCTCTTCCAATGCTGAGGGTCTTCTTCCATGTTCTGACAGGTCCCACAAGGGCTGGGTGGCTTCTGAGGGCATCCCTTTGCCAAGTGCCCTGTTTGCTTGCTCTTGAAGCTTTCTGACTTGCTTCTGTCACTCTTTGAATTATCTTGAATTCCCCTAGAGTTGCAAACTTCATTGTGAGCCTTGTCAAATAGAGTGATCAGGCTTTAGCCTGACTCCTTTCCTTATCCAGTTCTTGTCTGTCCTTGAAGTCATCACGGTTTTTGAACACTGAAAAGGCTTTGTCAACCAATTTGTTTATTTTGTTTGTGGGCCCAGTTGGAATTTTTGGAGCTTTTTCCTAATATTTGGAGATGGCTAGCTAATGAAGTCATGCCTTAGAACTCTAGACTCTAGACTCAGAGTCTAATTAGTTTATTCATGGAGTGCCTCTTCTAACCAAAGCTGAAAAGCAACTGGGTTCTCCTTGAGGTTCTGACTGATGGACCTGAACCTTAATTCACAGGTTTGGGCATCCCTTGTCATATACCAGTGAAAATGGCTTTGATGTCTATCTTTTGTTTGGCTTCTCTACACCCTGTGTTATAATCCCTCTCGGGCCCTTTTTGGACTCAAATAATGCAGCGGTTGTCTGGTTATCAGAGGATGAAGCTGCAAAGGCTCCAACATTGTCCTCCTTGGCAGCCTTTATAATCATTTTTCTCTCTATTGTGGTAGGACAAGAGACAAAGATGAATTGGACATACTGTCAGGTCAGATCAGAAACCATTGTTAGAGGATGGAAACTGTTAGCAAACTTTTTAGGAACCTCAGAAAATCTACGCAATTCTTCCTTGCAGTGCTAAATACCTGTAACTGGAAAAGGAACTAGCATCCAGGCTGTCCCATCCATATTTGCCACTTCTCAAAGGGGTAGGGCTTAGATGCTGCATTCTCTGAAACGGGTTCTGTGGTAAGTAGACACAGACCTAGCCTGGGCCCTTTATCTCCTGAGAGTACTGACTGAGCAGGTTGATCAAGAGGGAGCCTGTGAGGAGGAGGAGCTGACGGAGCAGAGCAGAATCTTCCGCAGCATCAGCACCTGAGGGCTGATGACTTTGTGGGTAAATATCAGGCCTGGCAGAGGGCCATAAGAGCTTGAACCTAAGACACCTCTAACCATTTTTCCCATTCTTTACAGAAAAGATGTAATGGAAATATGGCATTCTATCTCAGACTGCCAAAGAGTGGCCACGTCTTGTTTTCCCCAAGAAGGTAGATAGGCCAGTTTTTATTACACAAGAATATAAGATGGTCTCTTTGAAGGGTCTTAGCATGCAACTCATTCCAATGTTTAAGAAGGCATCTGAGTGGGGACTTGGAATAGATGAGGTTGTTCCTATCTGTAAATAGGAAGAGTAAAAATTAGGTTCTAGGATTTTATCAGGCCTGTGCATAGGGCAGCCTCCGATTGTGTGGACCTGACAGGGCATCTCTTGCTAACCCGAGTCTTTCAACCCCAGGGGCATGGTCTGGTAAGACTGGGTTTCTTGTGATGTAGCAGGTCTGTCACTGGGCTAGGCCCATTAATGGGAACCTGACAGGGCACCTCCTGATAGCCTGTGCTGCTCTCACACCAGGCAGCCCCTAGCAGACCTAAACCCTTTGGTGAGGACTGGTGCTACTTTCTTTGGACCCATTGGATTTCTCCCTATAAACACAACTCATCTTTCAGTTGAAGATCCCAGAACTGGATGCCTTACTGGTTGGATGCCCCTTAGCCAATTAAAAAGGGAATATGACCCATCCCTAGAGAAAACTCAACTCACTATGCCACAACGCATGCACATCTGGTGACAAAATCTCAAAATAAAAGGTAGGCATTGTGTGAATTCAATCAGCAAATACAGGTAGCACATATTTGCGGACAGCAGCCTAAATTTTAAGCCACAGTTACCACAACAAAAGCAAAACTTAGTAAAAAGGCGAGCAAATCAATATCAGCAAGCTACCCCAGGAAGCAACAGCTTTAGGCAGGTTTTAGGTCTGCTTAGCTGGCTCCTGCCACCAGCCAAGGCACAGAAGCTGTGGCAGGAGTTTTAAAAGGAACACATTTTTCTCTTCTCATGCAGGAAGACACAGAACCTCTTAAACTTGTTTTCTGAATTATCCAGAACCAACAGTTAAACAAATGGAACACTCTTATAACCAAAAGCCTAGGGTTAGGGGGGACCAGAAAAGGAGAAGGAAAATGACCAAAACCTATGGAAAGAAAGAAAGCACTCATTGTGAGCCCATGACCCACTGAGCAGCACAAAAACCGTTGGCACTAAGTGAAGATCTGTCTAAGTCCAGGCAAGTTACCAGGTCCTCCATAGGGAAACGCAATAGTTCAGGCCAGCCAGGTCTTTGTCTCCTGGTCATCTGCTCTGTGTGGCTATGCCAAAGCATTTGCCTATACGAGCCTCCTCCTCTGCTCAGCTCAGCTGACAGCCATCCCTGCTTAGGCCAGCATCACAGCCTCCAAGGTACATTTTCTATATTGTGCGGATCTACAAAAGGATATCGGCTCAACTGACAGCAAGGGTCCTCCTGTACCCCACAAGAAGAGAAGTTTTTGCCCCACAGGCTAGCTTTTTCCATGTGGCTGCTGATCTGCCTCTCCTCTCAGGAATCCATTCTTCACCCAGAAAGGGGAAGAGAGAGGCCCTTCTAGGGAATGGGGAGTCACCTTCCTTGGAGGCTGTGTTGTCTGGTTGGCCACTTCTGCTGAGGTCTCTGACGGTCTATGGGCTGCTGATACCTGTGATGACTGGTGAGGTCTCTGAGTCACTCTGCAATAAAGTCCCTTGGCTCATTGTCCAGTGATGTCTCCTGAGGTTTGGTAGTGTCCTCCCAGCTGGCTCAACAGATGTTACAGTTGAGTGGCCCTATCATCCATGTTCTTGTGTATCATGAGGATAGAACTGCCAAGTGCACACCCAGCAGTGAGGAGTAAGGAGCTACGTTTATTGAACATCATGGGGATGGTAGCAGCAGCAACAGAAAAGGGGAAAAAGGTGAACAAAAAGGCTGATAACCCAGGTGCTCAGAATTTAGGCCAAACAGCTCTGCTTTGGGTGTCTCCCACTGAATCTCACTGGCACCCAGGGCGTGGCGAGCGCCTAGGCTTTCCTTACGTGACTTTTTCTCTCTCTTAGTGTATGAAAATATGAACAATCGTAGGGTACCACTTACATTAAATGGAGGGAAAGGAGTGATTCTCGCAGTTCCTTTGTTTCTAACTGTACCAACATCCTCTCTTGGTTTCTTTCCTACTCTGTACCCTTGTGCCCAACTTAGACACATTCTCAGAGTATATTCTACCTGGAAATGTATTACTGACAGATAGAACATCACCATTTTCTTCTAGATTATTAAAATTCTATTATTTTCTATCTTGATGTGATTATCTCTCCTACCTCTTTAGTAATTATCATATTTATAGGCTTATGTTTGTGTTAAGCAACTTTTATTATTTCTTTATTTCTGTTACTTTCTTTGTAATCCTCATTAGAATCCCCTGTAACATCACGCTCAAAGCTTTTCTGCATGTGGAAATCACCTGGGAAGATTCATACACTACTGATGTGTATGATTTCCCACTCCCCCCGAGACTGTGACTTAATTTTCGAAAGACCCCCAGGCAGAAGTAAAATGTTCTAAAGATAGTTTTCGACATGGTTGTACAACTGGGCGAATAGATTAAAAGCCATCCATTGTATACTTTAAATGAGTCAATGTATGGTACATGAAGTATACCTCAATATAAGTGTTAAATTTGGCAAGAAAGCTCAGGTGACTAATTTGGAAAGCATCCCCATGGGGAAACTGAGACCTAGAGAAACCAATTCACTTGCCCAAAGTCTTACATCTAGTTAGATCAAATAAGAATCCATGAGGCCTACACTAGCGTGAATGTTCTTATCAACTAAATCTTTCTGCTGTTTTCAAATATGAGGATGATCATGCTGACTCCTCAGGCATACCAGGAGGATCAAAATTACAGTGAATATTTAGATAAAAAAAATCATTACGGTAACAGACACATTGCTATTAATCACCCTCAAAATGCTCTCCCTTATTTTGAACACACCCATTTTTCCTGGCAGTTTGGCTTTCCCTAAGGCAAGGTTCTAAAAAAAAATATTTTAAACATTCAGCATATTTTTATCACATTTTTAAGTTTGTGGAATTCTTTCATCTTTCCCCACTTTCTCACTGTGGCATATTATGTAAGCAGTGGTTATAATTTGCATAATAATTGGCTTTAGAATAAAATAAAGGAATTTGTCCCTTTGGGGATAAAATATTTGTCCTCAGTTGCTTTCTCATGGTACTGAAACGAAGGGGCCAGCCTCCTTTGATGGCCAGAAGGAATTCTTAGAAGTCCATATAAAGAGGGATATGCCAGTATCAAAGCTATAAATTCAGAGGCAACTGTTCCACATCCTGAAACCTGAAAATAGAATTCTTTTTCAATGATACTGCCTGGAATGTTACCTTGCTCTTTGTCAACCCTCTGCTGAATTTGAGTATAAAACATACATAAAAAAGAGTTCATCTGTAATAGGATGCTTGGGTTTAAGCCACAGAACAGAGGAGAATAAAAGTCAGGCCAGTAGTGAAGTGGTGATTGGAAGGCCTGGTTTTACCAGTCCTAGCAAGACACAAAACACAAGACTTGTGAAGGCTTAGAATGATTCCCTATCATGAGAATTGCCATGCGTGGTTTTTTTTTTTTTTTTTTTTTTTTTTTTTCTAGAAAGAGTGCTCAAAATGGAAATCCCTCAAAGCATCATGGTGACTTTTCCAAAAGAAACGCTTTGTCTGTTTCATGTAAAAATGATTGCTGCGGACCTTGGCATGGCTTCACCTTCCACATGTGCTCATTTGTGAGTAAAGATCAAGTTCAAAGAGAGGAGCTCAATTTAGAGCTGAAGCAGAACTCATTAAGGATGGCCTTTCCAAAACTTTAACAGTTGACTTCTAGGAGCAACTTTTTTTCATTTTGCTTCAATAGTTAGCTAGATGCCAACTACTTCCTGAAATGTTGAGAAATCTACTTATTTTCAAGCTATTTCTGTTGCCAAACGTTGTATGCGTATTTTCTCTTGGATATTCAGGGTTTTAATTTTTAGACCTGAAATTTTCTGTACTTGCCTAAAATTAATATTTGTTTTGTTTGAAAATTAACGTTAATTTCCATTTTCTTAGATCATTGAAGTGCATTGCTTTGATATTTTTCATTTCAAGGAAGAATAGCTTAAATCCAAATAATGAAGAATACAGAAGTAGGAACTAGATGTTATGGTATTTCACCTTAATTGAAAGAGTTGTACTGTTTATGAATTGTTATTTTATATTTGTATAAGCCCAGCTAGGGTCACCCATAGGGTCTCATGACAACATGGGTAGTTTTGTGCCTACCTGCATGCCCCACATGATAATCATTGATTTTTAAATACCCCACTCCCCACCCCTTTCCAAAGTGTTTCTGCATTTTTTCCATCCATCAACAGGTCTTACTAGCTTTTTTTCCAAAATATATCTGGAATATGACATAGCACCCAGAGTAATGTTCTCACCTTTTCCACTAGGTCATATCACACTCCCGTCCCCCACTTTTTTTCCCTTTCCCTTCTCCTCCCTCCCATCTCCATCTACCTCTTGGTCCTCTTCTCTTATGCAAAAGAACTATCTCTCTATTTCCTATTTTCTTTTGGTTTGCTCTATAATTTACTTATATTTTGTATTTCTCATATAAGAGAAGTCATGTGATACTTAAACTTGTAGTTGATTTACCTCTTTTCTAAAAATTTCCAAAGGTTACCAACTTAAAATATAAATAGCTTAGCCTTTTTATTCATTTCTATTTTATTCAGAAGTCATCTCTACATTAAGGACTTTATACGCTCTCTTTGATGGTCTCTCTAAAGTAGCAACCATCTACCCTGCCCTTGTTCTCAAACTTTTCAAATAAATTGTGAAGTAAATAAAGGAATGAATGGGTGGTAGACATGGATCTAGGTCTTAGACAAGATGACTCTCTTGGGTTTATCAAACTCTTAGCATAATATGGATTACCTAGGTACCAGGTTAATGCAGTTTCTCAGCAAATAGGACTGAGAATGAGCTGAAAATTTAAGTTCCTATCAAGCTCAAGCAGATGCTCAAAGTGCTGGTCCTCAAACCGTACTTTGAGTATTATGAGCTGTCTGGCCTTGAACGCTCCATTTGGACCAACTAACTCCCTCTCCTCATACTAATGCCAGAGTCCTCTTAAAACCTTAGTGTAGGGAAAAGCAAGCCACTCTGACCAAGGCTGGGCCTGGATTGCTGTCTTCTTGACTCCCCGGGGCCTCAAATTTTTTTCTTAGAAGAGAAAGAGACCATCTTACCTCAAACCAATCCCATTTCCACCTATCATTCCCAACCCATTATGCCCTGGTACCTTTGCCTAGCTCTGTTAACTAGTTAGAAAATATTCCTGTCTCAATTGTTTTTTTCCCTCTGTATCAGAGAATGGAACCAGTGTATTTTGTTCACAGCTGTCTCCCTGTAACTGTAAGAACAGTGCTTAAAATAAATAGATAATGAATAAAGTAATTTATAATTGATCATGAGTCCCATGATGATGGAGCCATTTCATTCTTGTTATTCATTGTATCTCTAGCACGTAACACTGGGTCTGGCACGTGCCAGATGTTGCATAAATAAGTGAGAGCTCAAGCTAAAAGTAAGGAAAGCATATGTTACAGTAATAGCTAGTTTATCAAGCTACTATAGATCTTGATCTTGGCAGGTGCTGTTTTACCTGTGGATAGTTAGGATCCTTTCCTTACTTTTCTAATGATTTTTAATTAATTGAGACTATTTTCTAGACCCCTATAATTTGAGCATTAAAAAATAGAATGTGTTTTGAGATTAAGCAGTAAGTAGCAGTCCTTTCATTTGATTTCATTTTTACAGAGTTCATTGGCAAAAGGATTCTGAAGGCTGCAGCCTTTGCTAGGAAGCCATTGTCCACTGGCACAACTGAGTGTCGGAACAAACATTCCCGAGGGAGAATGAACCATCAATTCCTCTAGCTGTACATCTCGTTTTTATTTGAATGGTCAGAACCACAAATTACAGCCCCTGAATTGTCTTTTCAAGTCACACTGGTAATGGTCTGATCTTTTTTGTTCACCTCTGTAGGAAGAATCAGGCTATTCATTTGTCCTCTGCCCAAATGACTACTGCAGATTTGTTCATTTTGACATCTTTCATAGAGTTTGGGGTTTTTTCTTTTCTTCCCAACATCTGATGCTGGAAAAAAATAGTTCATTCTTTGACTATATCTTGTTCTATCAGTGACACTTTGTGAGGATTCCTCTTCTGTAACTTGGCTGAAACTGGTCTAATCAGAGAAGGGAAAGAATTGGAAGAAATGAACTGAATTTTGTTCACAGGAATGTGCATTTTAGTCCGTGTGCTTTGGAAGACTAGCTGCTTAGTGTTGGGTATTGGCTTTCTTCTTCATTTCCAAAATGAGATTGGCTGTTACCTAAGTTCTGCCTCAGCATCTGTCTGATTGATATTTCATTCCTACTCAGATATCAGTGCTTCAGGCTGTTCTATTGTATTGATTCAGTTGGGTTTACAACAGTAGACCTTTGTGGGATGCTTTAAACAGATTGTAAATTCTAGAGATAGAGATAAAGAAAAGTGCAATAGATGAATCTATTAATTATTCAATTGATTTTTAGGGTATCTGCCATTTACCCAGCACTGTATTAGCTGTTATTGCTGTGAGACTGATGCATGAAAATCTTATTCCTTTCTCAAGGAGGAAGTTTTCTCTCTTGGGTCTGGCTTTTTGTTCCTCCCCTCATCCCTCCATCCCTCTGTCATCCACCTACACTTCTTCTATCAGGAGAGGTAGAAACCGCCCGGCATGGTGACAGCCTGGCACCCACTGGGCCATGGCCCACATGCTCTTTGGGGAAGTTGACCACTTAAAGGTAGTGAAATGGCTCCACCCTAACCTCTTTCTCTTAGAGGTTGCCTGAAGCTGTGACAGTACACCAGTCTCTATGATGAGGTCTGCCTGATTCTTCCCAGTTGTCCTTTTCAACCTGGGACTAAGGGGCAGGCTAATGTTATGGGTTTGGGAGCTTCCTGCAGCAAGGGAGCCAGAAGACCTGTTTTGCTTTCTGACCTGATCCAAGTTATTTAGTTTACTTGGATGTTTTCTAGAGACTGTGGGAATTGCCCAGTTATTCATAAAGCTGTTTTTGCCTCTGTGTGGCTATTTAAGTCAGCTTAGGAGGAGAGGCTGATATACAACTTTGGCCCCAGAAAGCATTCCCTGTCTTCAAGGAAATTACAGTGTGGTATATGAGATGGAGAAGCAAATGTGTACTTACTGTTTATGTGAGAGGGCCCCTATTAGGTGTGCATCCTGGGTACTGTAAATAAGAATGGAAAGATAGGCACTTTCACATAAGGTATTAACCTGATTGGTTAAGACCTCATTCCTGTGCAATAGATTGCATTATTGATATTGGTGATAAGGGAGGAAAATTGCTCCAAAAGGAAGCTATAATTATTTGTATACGGTCTTACTTGTATCTTTATAAATTGTATACAGTTTCCTCATCAGATCATACAGGGTGACACTTTGATTTTGGTATTATTAACTGTGACTTGGAACCTTTGAGAGCTGTTGTCCAGAAACGTCTTTACTTGACTTGCCTGAACATAGAGCTTTGACCTATCCCCAGGAGCCCAGCATGACAGGGAAAGGGAAGAAAAGACCTCAAGCTATGATCAAACAGATGGTTGCTATGGCCACCAGCAGAGGACAATTCCAACATATTAGCAGTAGATTTCAGAAAAAGGAAGGTTTGAAAAACAATTGGGTTTGTTTAACAGGGTTTGTAGGATGATTTCATAAAAAAAGGCCATACATGCCCGTGAGAGCGACATGCTTTCTCTCGTGTTCTGGAGCTGAGAGATTAAACCACAGAGGGTTTCCACCCTGTTAATGGGTCAGTGGAAAAAGCAAGATGGGTATCAGCAAGTGCTTGGCAGGTAGGTGAACAGTTCTGAGGACCCAGGCGTTGCACTGGGCACTGAAACTGCAGCAGCGATCTGAATGGAAACATCCGTAAAGAGGTAGCGAAACCTTAATGAACCAGGCAGGGACAGACTATGGAAAAAGCGCGTTTAACCAAATGAAAGGCAGGTGGGGGGACTCTCCACAACAGTAACCTGAGAAAAATGTCATCAGGGAATTTAGCTACAACTGAGTGTTCCACAGTAAATGTATGCTTCATTTGTTTCCTGTGACAGTGACACTTCTTTTCTAATCCTTCCTAAATGTACCATCAAAATGGGTTAATTTTTTTTTGCTTTGCACTGAATTTCATAGAAATTTTAATTGTCTCTTTATTTTTTCTGATATTAATTCCCTGTACAGTTAAAAATTAATACTACTGTGGGTTTACAGAATCTTTCTAATTACTAAGAAGCTTGGCATTTACTAATATAAAACTATGAATAAACTCATTAATTTAAAAATTATGTCACAATCAGAATGTTCCTATGGAAGCTGGAAGCCCAGAGAAAAATGTGGCCTTTAGATATTTATTAACAAGGTGATTAGTCAGAGAATTACCATAGAACATGTTATTTCAATGCTAGAAGTTTATTATTCATGTTCCTAATTGAAAGAGCTGCAATTCTGGAAGATACATGTGTTATCATATCTTTATCCTGAAATAGATGGAGCCATTTCAGGGCTGCCATAAAGATTTCCCTGGATCATTAGTCTAAAGTCTAGTACTAGAATGAAAAATAGGTTTTGCTTGTTGCATGGCCACTACAATTGATTGGTAATGATTATCTGGAAGGCTCTGTTAAGTCTCTGCAGGAAAACATGACAGAGTTGATTAGTGATGTCTCTCAGGGGGGTGGAGGAAGAGGAGGCCCTGGCAGGAATGCCAGATTTTGGCCCTGAAGAAACCAGGCAGTGAGAAAACCAAGCAACTTTTACTCTTTAGTGAGGATTAGAGCTCCAGGGATCTACAAGTAGCAGGGGAAAGGCTTTTCTTCAGCTGTGTGGGAAGAGTAAATAATGCTGCCCTGGAACTCTGAAAAGCATACTGTGCAAAACCCTGACCTGCGCCTTGAAACGGCTTCCTGTGGTCATGTGTACATCAGGCAGGGGGAGGCAGGTCAGCAGATGACAGGAGAGTGGTTGAGAGTGTTGCTTTCCTGTTAGAGAACAGAACAGGGCAGGGTCTGGAGTGCACACCTCTGTCCTGTTAGCAGCAAGTCTGTGTGCTGCTTCTCACAGGCTGCTCTGACACACAAAGGCTAGGACTACAAAGACCGAAGTTAAGCTGTGCCCACAAAGACTGTGTCCCGGCAGGACTCTTGGAATAGGGGTCAGCTAAACAAGATCACTTAAAACTTTTTTAGAGGACATTTTTTCTTAAATGTTGTTTTTGCTTGTTTTAAAAAGCAATGACCCTTCTTCATATTTGTTATTAAACCAAGATTCAAATGTATAGGTTACTAAAAGCTGGCATTTGGAATATTATTTTAAAAGCAAGAGTCTTTAAGGCTCCAAATCTCAGAGATTCCATGCTGGGAGAACATGCTTTGTTGTTTTGCTTGAACTCAAAATCCATTTTTCAACAATACATATACACTTAATTAGTGATTGCTTGTCAGCCTTTTAATTATTATGTTGTGCTTCTCAGCTCACTTGGCGATGAGAGTTGCCATAAATTACCCTTAGCAACAGCATACATTCAAAGCAGAGCTGCTCCCAACTGACATGTTTTTCTAATGTCTTGGGTGAACCAGGAAGGCAGATGAGGCAGAACCATGTTGAAAGCAAAAGACTTGATCATGCCCCTGCTCTACCCATGTTACCCTGTGAGACCTGCATGGCCATCTCGTGGGTTCTGAATACACTCTTTATTCAGAAAATCAGACGGACTGAGTCTGTGGGCAGCAGCAATTGTGCACGTGAAAATTAATTCCTTTACTGACATCATGTCTTCTTTTTTTGTTCTTTCTGTCATTTCTTCTGCTCACCCACCTGTAGGTAGACATTTGGAGCAATCATTTGCATTAGAAAAGTATGGTGTGAGGTGCAGTTTGGGCAGTAGATCTTTCTTTAGCACTGCTGGAAGTGGAGAGCAGACCAGTGTCACACACCCCAAGGACAAATCTCAACACCATTACTTCTTGTGTGAACTTGGGAAAACTCTCACTGCTTTGTTCTGTAAAATCAAGATGATAAAAACACCTCACGAGGCTATTGTGGGGAATTAGATAGTTATATAATTATTTAGCATAATGCCTTGTCTATAGGAGTGGCTATGAGAATATTAGCTTTAATCATTAATATAATTAACAAATGCTGATTTTAAATTCCTGTCTTTATATTATGCATATCAGTGAGAAATGTCTTTGCCAGCATCATTATAAATGCTGAGCCCCCCACCTCAGATACGATTTTCAGGGATGATTTCACTTAGCTTTATAAAATTGAAAGAAGAAGACATTCTTTTTCCTGAACAAGTGATTCCTAGACTGTGTTCAGCATGGGATCTTTGCAGATACGATGAAACAGCTGCAGGGGCACTTTCAGGCTTCTCACTTCTGCCATGACCCTTTGTCACCTTCGGGGTGTGGCCATTTCACAAAACCCACTCCCAGTCCTTATTTCTTTTTGCCTTTTTCTAAGCAGTCTTAGTGGACTCTTGGGTTTACTAAGAAGAGCTCTGAACTCTTAGTTAATCAGGAGCGATCTTGGTGACATTTGACTTCACTGGGTTTTGTTTTCCTCCAAGTCTCTTGTACAGACTGTTGGTGTTTAAATGCACTGCGGATCCAGTGCCTAAGAAGGGCCCTGGCACATGTGAGTATTTCATCAGCGTTCACTCGTCATCTTGCTGCTAAGAAAGGACGTGGAGTCGGGAAAGAGATGTTGTCCTGTCAGTCCTGTTTTCCTTCATTAACTGTAAGGAAACCTTTGTTGTCACTTCTGAGGGGTGGGGGAGCTCGTGTTCATCCTTTGTGATTTTGTCTCCTATGAATCTAAGCCTGTCTTTTCTGGGTGTTCAGAAACCTTTATAGGTATCAACTAATATTTTTCCAGCACCTTCTGAGTTGAGGAAATACGCTGACCACTGTGGGAACGTGAGAGACGGTCTGTGTGAAGACAGATCACTGAGGTGGCTGGGAGAGACTCATTTTTCTTTCGAGGTCAGGAGGAGATCAAAATAGCAGTAAAAAAATGACCAATTAGCATTTCCTCTGAGAACTCTCAGCTCCAAAAAGCCCTTATACAAGTGAAGAGGAGGACAAAGAAGAATGAAACAGAATGGTGTTATTATGGGGGAGGTAATAGCCAGTATGTAAATGAGTACGACCACACAGGAAAGCTGTTTTGAGGCAGTGTGAATCATAAGACCAAAGTGAATGCATAATAGCCACCCTGCAAACTCCTGCTCTCCTGCAGATGCTTGCCTGTAGACAGAAGCATCCCACCTGGCCTGAACAATGGAGTCATGTGACAGGATTCAGGTGTGAGTCTCAGTTTGCAATCTCGTTAGTGTTCGATGATGCTCTTTGGTCGGTAGCCAGAGCCTCATTACTGTTCATAAAAGTAAGCTAATAATTAAAAGTTCTGCATTTCCAAAAGGTGACAAATAGAATAAAGAGGTAATGAGATGGGTAAGAATGGAGTTTCCCTGATGAGTACCTATCACAGTGAGAGGACGAAGAAATAAAAAAATGACGAGGGGGAAAAAACTACCATTGTTATTTCTAGAGTTACTGAGAACTACCTAGTTGTCCCTGATGTAAGGAAATGGGAAGGGATTTGTAAGGCAGTGAGAAGAGCTAAATTGCCCGGGAAGGATCTCTGGCTAATGCCAGGCTGCAAAGTCCATGATGGTGAATTATGGGTCATGACCACTTTCAAATTCATGTTTTATTCAACGTTTTATCATAGTCAAATATGCTGAAGTAGGAAAGCGTCACTTCAAGACAACTGAGTGAGAAACTCTTTTGATGATTGCAGCAGCAACAGGGTCTGCCCATGTTGGTTTTAGTAGCGACAAAACATAGAGGCCAGAATTTAACTTGATATGATTTCGTTTAACAGTGTTTTCTTGCTCTGTCAGAACCCTGAAGGTAGGAGGTCTGAGATGGCCCTGGCTTCCAGGTCTTAATCTAGATCTTGTTAAGTTCAAGTGGGTTTTTCATCGGCTGTTGTGCAGGGATGAAGGGAGACATTCATCACACGATTCTAAACTCGTCCCATTACTAGATTGTACCACATATAGTAGTGTTAAGTAATAAATTTACCAGTCATGTAATTATCTTGTGAATAACACAATTAGAAATTGCTGAGTGTGGCAGAACACTTAAAATAGAAGCGAGTCTATAGATTACAAGTGACACATAGCTATAATTGACACCATAAGTGGCCTCACTACTCTGTTATAGCAAAAGTTGTGTATGGCATTGCTTTGCCACAAAAAAATGCAGGCATTTCATACGAGTCAAAAAATTGTGGAACCATTTTTCCTGTGTGCAGAGGTAGTAATCGTTGTTTTGTGTTCATTTGTGTTTGGATCTTATCCCACTATAAGTGTTTAAACTATGACACAATTTATGTAAGTTGTGTCATTTTCAGTTTTTTAAGTTGTAAGAAGCTTAAACAATGGGTAAATAAAAGAACCTGTGCACCGTAGCCTCTAAGAGACCTGTGTATTAAAAAGGACTCTAGCATGTGATTCTTGATTCTACCAGAAAACAGGTATCAGTTGATTTAGACCTACGAAACAAGCTTTTGACATAAATTCTGAGTTTCTATCTCAATGTATCTACATTGTAATCCAGTCCATGGAGATACATGTGTAAACCTTTTATGATTCTGTAGAGATTGTAAGTGGAAACTCCATAGAAAATTTGGTCACTTGAGATGGCTACATAACAGTATGATAATTTTCAATCTTTAATTCTGTTCCTTAAGTTTTGTTTTAATATACTCTGTAAATTCTCCTCTCTGTGTTATTACAGTCTACATGAATACATGGTGTAGGTTATTTGTGCTATTAAAATGAATCTCAGAAAAAAAAATACAACTCTTAGCCTCAGATTGAGAAGTCATGCAATCAATGCTTAGTGCTTCAGTTTAGATATCTTCCTTTTCTCCTGATTTCTATGTTCCCTTGAAGTGGTTATCTGAAACATAAACCATTGATTTTCTAAAAGGCTCCAAGAGTTTAAGGAAAAGCATCAGTTATTTCTAAATTTTCCCATATACACATACACATTTATACCAAATGATTTCCAAATAGTTTTATCTGTGTACTCCCTATTCTTCGAAAATAAATATGACTATTATAAATTTAAGATTATATTTTCTATTTACCTTTCATACTTTTATTGGATGACTCAGCTACTAAGACTGGGAGCCTAAGATGTGGAAGATTAAAGCTGGTCCCAGACCTCTATGCCAGTGCAGAGAATAAAGATAAATATTTTTTGGGAATTGTAAGTGAACAAGGTAGGAGTATATGGTTCTTGACCTTCACTGCATGGTAGAATTATCATGCAAACTTTTACAAAGAAAACTAAAAAAAGACTCTGATATTCAAGTCTTAGCTAGACTATGATAACTTTTTTTTTTTTTTTTTTTGGCACCGGAGATCAAACTCACAACCTCACGCCTGCCAGACAGGCACTTAAGCCACTGAGCCAAACTCCCAGTCCTAGTTTTTTGAGGCAGGGTCGCACTATGTAGCTCAGGCTGCCCTTGGGCTTGCGTTGTAGCCCAAGCTGGCCTTGAACTCACAATGCTCCGCCTACCTCAGCCTCCCAAGTGCTGGGATGAAAGGCGTGAGCCACCACACCCGGCTGATAACTTTTAATTTAATTAAAATTTTTGAGTGTGTGCTGGTGACAAAGGTGTTGAGAAACTGAAGCCCCCATTGATTGGTGGTTGTTATAGCTTATATCTAGGTGTCCCCACAAAACCTCATTTAGGCATAGGTGGGGTTTTTCAGTAGTGACTGGACCTAGGGTACATGCTCCTTGGATCAAGATGTGATGATGGGATTGATTCATGGTGTGATGCTAGGATTAGAGCTACTCCACCCTGGGTGTAAGCACTATCCATCCTCAGGATGGGCAAGATATAAGAGACAGAAAGAAGGTCACTGCTTGCCACTTGTCACTTGCTGCTTGTTGCTTGCTGCTTCTTTGCTACTTTGTGGCTTTGCTGCCTTTTGCCTATCATTACCTGTTTTTCCTCTACAAGGCCCACTGCAATGACCCCCTGCTCTGGAGCCAGCCAACTATGAACTGAAACCTCTGCAGACCATGAGCTAAATAAACCTTCCCTCCTTTAACTTTAGGTGTCAAGTATTTTGTCTCAGCAATGAGAAAAGTAACTAAGTAAGTAAGATGATACAGTCACTTAGGAAAACAGTTTGACAGTTCCTTAAAAAGTTAAAAATAGAGTTCCCATGTGATTCAGTGATCCACTCTTATGTATACACTCAATGAAATTGAAAACATATGTCCACACTAAAACTTGTATATAAATGTTCATAGCACTATTCATAACACCCAAAAAAGTAACATCAAATGACCATTAACTTATGAGTGAATTTTATTTTATTTTATCTTTTTGGTACTGGGAATCAAACTCAGGACTTTGTGCTTGCCAGGCAGGCGCTTTTGCTGCTGAGCTATATTGTCAGCCCTGATGAGTGAATTTTTAAAAAGAGGTACATATATAAAATGGAATGTTATTCAGTCTTTAAAAGAAATGAGATATTGATATGTGCTAGCACATGAGTGAACCTTGGACATATTATGCTAAGTTAAAAGCAACATATATATGACGCCATTTATATGAAATATCTATGCTAAAAAAATCCACAGAGATAGAAAGTACATCACTATTTACCAGGGTCATGGGGGAAGGAGAAATGTGACATTATTGCTAATGGGTATGGTTTGCCTTTTGGCCTAATGAAAATGTTCTGCAATTAGATAATAGTAATTATTAAATGGCACAGTTTTGGTGAATATACTTACAACTGCTGAGATAAACACTTTAAAATTTATGATCTGTGCATCATATCTCAATTTTTAAAAAGTCTTCACAGAAAAAAGAATCTGAGAAAGGGACATGGGCATTTGTTTTAGTTTAAATACAAAGTGTCTCCCCCCAAATGTCACGTATTGGGGAGGAGACTGGATGCTGAGGGCAGTGAGTTAATCCACAAATGAGCTCATGCTTGAATGTGCCTTGCGGAGGCAGGGCCTGGCTGGAAGAGTGGGTCACTGGGTGTGTGACTGGGAAGGGTGTGTTCCTGTCCCGAGCCCTTGCTTCCTGACTGCCTCAGACTGAGCAGCTTCCTCTGTCTTTCACCATGTGTCTCTCCCTTAGAGCCACCTGACAATAAGCTGAAACGAGTCAAATAAACCTCTCCTGCTTTAGTTTGTTGGTGCTGGGTATTTTGTCTCAGCAATGGGGAAGTGTCTGATGTAGCATTTTACACTCCTGAAGTGATTTTTAAGATATAATACAAAGTTTTTTAAACTTAGATTTGAATCCTGAGTAGCTTTAGAATATTTGTCATCATGGAACTGCTCACTTTGTATTAAGTAAAATGCCAAATGAAGCCTCACATGAACTGGTACCTACCATCTTTGAAACCCATCTCGTCTCCCTACCTTGCTCCCTGCTCTCGTACTCCACCCCCACAATGTTCTCTTTGTTTCTTCATTGTTCTCTATTGCCTTGCATTTGTCGTTGCCTCTACCTGGAATATTTTATCCCCTAAAAGTCATGTAGCATGGGTTCCTCATCATTCAAGGGCCAAGTTAACTGTTAAATTTCCTTGCCTAAATCAACATGACATTCCCTCTGCTTCCAAGACACTGCCTTTTCTTGGATCTTGATTATTTCCTTCAAGTCACAATCCGAAATAGTTTGCTTGTTAGCTGATTTGTACTCTCTGTTACTTATAATTTCTCCTCCATGAGAATAGAGGCCAACTCTGACATGTTTACCACTAGAATAGTATTTAGAAAACAGAAAAGATCTAATAAATATTTGACGAATGAATAAACAGGTGATAGAGTTCAATGAGCAAGCAATTTAAGGAAAGAGGATTTGAGTGTAGGCACTTTCTGAACACCTTGGTAGGAGAAGGGGGAAGAACTAAGGAGAATAAGATTAAACAGCAAAACAAGCAAAAGTATAAAGAAAAAAGTGACAGGTAAAAGAGAAGCAGGAGAGGAAACTCATGAAGTACAATCTTGAAAAAGCACTTGGCATTTTAAAATACTTGCGTTTCTTGCACACAAATAGCTGAAGTTCTGGATTTTCTTTGACTTGTTAATGATTGAAAAATTTTCTTAGTGTCACCATAGGTTGATGACTTAATATACTGTTCCAAAAATGCTTTCTTTATTTGTATGAAGATGTTACAAGCACACTTTTTAAATTTTTGGCTTAATTCTAAGATATTTTAGATTGTCTTTCTCTTTGTCTGTCTTATGAGCTAATCTTTTTATGGATTCTTAAATTGTCCTCTGTGGAATTTTGGCATACATCTGTAGGCTAAGGATATTCTGTAAATCATATAAACTGAAATGTATGCTTCCAGTCATTCCTTTACCTGCTTTGATTGTTTCCTAAGTCATCAATAAAATGCATTTCAAATCCTGGCCAGCTCGATGTGTTGCTCCTTGGGTAGATGGCAGGTCATTTTTCCTTTTAAGGTGAGTCGAGGGATCCATTAACCAGCAGCTTTTCTAGCTTACTTACATTTTGTTTAACAGTTAAGTCCCCAGTTTTTAAATGTGTTGAAATAAAGGCACATTCTCCAGTTGGTAAAAATGCTTGGAACTGTAGCTTTTGTTGATTTCTGCAACCGAGTTTCAGGTCTCTAGAGTTAGTCTTCATTCTTGCTGTTTGCTTAGTCATGACAAGAAATGAAATGGCAGATTTACCATTGCTAACCTTAGTAGCCTGAGGCATAATTGAATATAATCTTTATTTTTCTAGTTAAAAGAAAATACAAATTTTTCATCCTTCTAACCAAAAGAACAGTATTTCTATTTCATTACATCTGGTTTCCTGGTTGCCTAGGAGACATTAGTGTTCATGGCAGATTGCCCTCGCTAGGGCATTTAGAAAAAGTCATCTCTTCCTATATTGTATTCCCAAGTCACGACAAAATTTTACTAGAGATTTGGAGACAGAGATTTCTCAGTGTTGACAAAGTTAAGTGAAAATGGGTCTTCTCTACACTAGTGTTGATTACAAATTATTAGAAACAGTTCCTGAGAGATATTTAGCAATTTGTATTAATAGTCTTGAAGGTTGAATATCTTTTGAGTACAATGATACTTAAATCTAGGAATTGATACCAGAAAAGTAGTCATAGAAATGCATAAATGTTGATAGAAATACTACCTTTCTCTTGGATTGTCAGGAGGATTAAGGTATATATCAAATATAAATTGCTTCAAAAGATGAAAGTAGCAGGCAAGCATTAGCTGTTATTTCTGTTAATCAGATGTGCCACTTTTTATGTGATACTGCTCTGCCTCTAATATGGAGAATAGTAGTCACTTTGGGTAGGACAATGCCAGATATGTGGTTTTGTCTTTATTTTATTCTGTAACTGTTTTTGCAATTAGCACTTTACTAATCACATTGCCAATCTTAACTTATATGCTGGTTGATAGCTGACAATTGTTTATTGAATAAAATTGGCATTACTTTTTCTATAGTAAAATACACAGTATGAGGATTAACACTCATTGAGTATTTACTAGGTTCTTATTGTGTGTCCTGTGCAGAAGAAGGTGTTATTGTTATTCTCATTTCACAGACTCAAAGGAGCTCAAACACATGTGTATGCTCTTATAACTGATAGGGAAAGAAGAGAGAATTTTCACCCAAGACTGTCTTACCTGAGCTGCGTGCACCTCACTGTTGTAGATATTGTGCTGGATTCAAGATGTGATAGAACCTAAGCATTTCTTCTTTTAGAAAACTCCTCAAGTGACTTTAGTAAACTCAATTCTTGAACTCATTTTCTGAGAATATGCTTTTCAAATGTTAATGTACATTGTTTAGTAGGTTTGGGCTGGTGCCTGGGAATCTGCATTTCTTATAATTCTCTTATAATGCCTATGGCAGTAGATAGCATTTTGAGTAGCCAAGCTACTATATGGCTTTTGGAAATACACAGTATTTTCATTTTTCCCAAAATAAACCACTATAGGCAAAAGGAAGACAGTCATGGGGTGGAAATGTTTTAAGAGCTGTATATGTGCACTTTAGTGAAGTCTTGATTTTTTCAAATTTCTGGAAGTGGATTTTGAAGGGGCCATCACATTCTCAAAAACCCATTCATAATTAATGTTCTCTGCTTGATAATAAAATTTGAAAGCAATAGATGTAGGCTTCTATTCTTATCATCTGTTGACCATCTTATAACATGTTACTGCTCTGTGGCTTTAATACCAGGTGATCCCCTTAAGTAACAGTGTCTTCAACTCAGTTTCTAAGACTGGGGTCCCTAAAGTCATAAGCTCTCAAGTTTAAGAAATCCTTGAGTAGTATCCTCTATACAGAAATAGGAGACCCACCAAGGTTTAGGGTTGATTTGAATAGGCTACTTGGAAGGTTGGACTTCACATCTTTAAAATGACAGGGTGAGCTCTTATGTCCTTTTCTTGCTCAGAATTTCTGCTGTTGGTATTTATTTATTTATTTATTTGGAACAGATTTTGAAGCATTTAGCAGTTATTTTAGTTGGACATTAGCATAGCATTTGAAAGCAAACCAGGGTGAAACCTAATCTATCCTGAATTGAGCTATTGTTGTCTCCTTTTACTAATGGCTTGTGGATTTCACATTTTGGGGACTATAGTTGCTTCTATGGTCATTGGACCTTCCACTACAAAGTAGGCAACTTATCTAGCTCTATCAGAAAATGACTGATTAAATCCACCAAATCACACAACTAAATGTGAATGTTGGAGACGTTTTCCATTGTCTCCTTTTTGTTCAATAAATATTGAAGATGAAGTTCTAAAAAATAATATGATGTTACTAACTAGTAAGAATTATAGGAATTAAAGAACTTAATTTATTAAATACTTTGAAGTTTCATATTTTTTAGTACCAAATAAAGTAATTACTTCAAGGAATAGAAGAAGAAAAAAATTGTTTAGAAAGATAAGACCTTGGTTTTTGTTAATACATCTACTTCTTTTTTATGATAAAGAGAGAGACACAAGACTATTCATGATATTGTGGGTGAACTAATAACACTAATAAATCTAAGTCCTAAACGTTTCACTAAAGTCCCTGACCTGGATCTTTGTTGTCTGAATTCTAGAAGCCATCGTTTCCATATTTGCTAAGCCACATAGTTTCTTAGAGATGATTTTTCCTGAAAACTCGGCAGAATATTGGTGCATACAACTTTCTTATTTGGTAGAAAAAATTCAGCAATTTTACTGTAGCCTAAAATAAAATTGCTTTTTGCTGTTTTCATGTTAGAGAAAACTATTTAATATTTATCTTGGTCTTGCAGAGACTGTCAGATCCCAAAGAAGCATGAATCTTCCCATCACACTATCTTGATTGTTACACTTTTTCATACTTCTGTCTTTTTAATAGTTCCAAGAATATTTTTCTTCTCTACTGAAATTAAACCTTGAAGAAGTAGGTCTTCTAGCTGCACAAATGGGCAGAATATCACTACAGTTAAAAAGAGATAGAAATAGATTTGGGTCGAGAGACTTGAAAATATTGGTAGTATGGTTTAGATATGGTGTATTCCCTCATGAACCTCACCTTATGTTTGGATGTTGATTGGATTGTTGGGGGTGCAGTGCTCATCAGTGGATTCACCCATTGATGCGTTCGGTAGCTGAATGTGCTATTAAGATGTAGAGCCTGGTTGGAGAAGGATCACTGGGGATGTGACCTGGAAAATTGTGTTCTTGTCCCTGGCTATTCTCTTCTTGCTCTGCTTCCTGGCTGCTATGGGTTGAACACCTTTTCCTCCTGCATGCCCCCTGCCATGCTGTTTCTGGCTTGGAGGCTGCCAACCGTGGGCTGAAACCTTGAGCCAAACTCTGGGTATTGGGTAGTTTTTTCCTGTAATGGGAAAGTGACTAAAACAATTGGTATTCTGGGTGCCTGCATCCTGAGGCAGACATGGTGCGATGTGCCTTATGTATGTTATTTATCACCTCCTGTTTTTGGATGAAGTGTCTGAGTGTCAGAAGTTCAGTTCTTGGCAGAAGATAGCCAGGCAGTGGCAGGGTTGAGCCTCAAGTGCAGGTGTCTTGAGTTCTGGCTCCATCTCTTCCTGCTCTGTTCCAACAGAAAGTATTTTGAATTACACAAATGATCACTGGAGAAGGTATAGAAAAGAGACTAAAAGGCAGTCAACGTTTTAAATTGTTGGCAGGATAGACTAATGAGAAGAAATATGATAGAAATATATGAGCTTGTTAAGAAGAATTATCCATAAGAAGAAGGGAAATGTGGGAAGAGTAGCCTGGAAATAGAGAAAAACTGGAGATGAATAAGCCCAAAATATGATGTTAGGAACTAATTTAGTAAATGAATGAATAACAAAATTTTGGTTTGAGGCTATCCCCAAAAATGCATCATGAAGAAATAGAGATTTGAAAAGATTGAGACCAGAACCAAGAGGGGTAGAATAAATACAAATGTCAGACAAAGTCCATGAAAGGCAGAAGCACCGACAGGTCACAGAATATTTGAAGAAATTGTTACCAAGTGTGTAGCAAATGCAATAATATCTGAAGGCCTTATATGGAAATGGTTTATAGACTACCTACAGGAAGTTAGCCTCTAGTTGGTTGAATAGTTTCCTCCCCAAATGAATCTTAGACATTATTTGGAAATAGGGTCTTTGCAAATGTAATTAGTTAATATTCTAGTTAGAATGGGGCCTAAATTCATTGACTTGTGGCCTTATAAGAAGAGATGTGAAAATGAGGCCATCCGAAGGTTGGGGTTGAAGGCAAGTAAGGATTAGGGTGATGTCAAGGAAACCAAGGATTCTCAAGGATTGTTAACAACCATCAGAAACAAAGGGCAAGAAGAATTCTGATCTAGAGACTTTGAAGGAATCATGACCCTCAGTGTATTGTAACTTGTTGTGATAGCTTCAGGAAACATGTAGTCCTAAGCTTAGACCCTTAGCAAAACTCTAAGATTAAAAGCTAGAACATCCTGTGGTGAACAGGAATCTAATTAGCACTGGGCCTCTCTCAACAGTAACAGCAGAAGGCAAGAAGGCAAAGAAATAATAATTTAAAAGTATTTTAACATGCAAACTTTGAGCTTAAAATATTATGACTTGTTACTTATTTAAGTGGGAGTACAGAATAATGTTACGATACTGTATAAAATCTCACAGTTTGCTATGTATTGACCTTTTATGTATTATAGTAAAAATAAAGATTTTTTAAAAATTTTATTTTATGGAGAATAAAACCAAGCAAAATAAAACAGAATAAAGCCAATCAAAGCAAGACAGTGTAAGTGACACAGGATTTCAAAACAAGGTAATAGGAAATCAACAATGATTATCGTAATGCCTCTTGTCTTCAGAATAGCTGCCTGTACCTTCAGACACAGTAAAATCTAACAAAACAGAAACAGAAAAGAACCAATAAAAACAAAACAATGAATGCAATACAGGACTTCAAAACAAGATAATAGTAATTTAATTCAGCAGAAAGAAATACAATATGGGAAATAAAAGCGAGTAGGAAATTTATTGATTTTTGTAAAATAAGCAATAACAACTTCAGTTTCCAAGAGCATGATGGAATAGAAAATCAGAAAAATTTTCACTAACAATAATTTTAAATGCTGTATAAAATATATGAGTATTCACGCAAAGGTATAGCTGAAGTTTGAAAAAATGGGAAGCCCAGAACCAAAGCACCAGCTAAGATTCAAAACAAGCTGTGTGGTGGAGCCCAAAGCTTGCTAGAATAAGCAGTGGAGATTTAAAAATATATAACTATGTATTCAGAATTATAATTCAGTGTTATTTGAACATGACCTGAATTAGGAGGGAGGACGGTGGAGTATGATAGCTGAAAGAGATTGGAGTGGTTAGAATACATTAAGTTTGTGGGTATTTCTGGGGAAATTTAGTGTTAGTATGGATAAGAATAACTGTTATTGAAATAAAAAATGGTGTGTAATTTTTATACCTGTGGGAAAATACCTGATGAAACTGAAAGTTAGGGAGGAGAAAAAGACGAAGTAAGACGTTTGAAATAAACTCAAAGAACAATTGGCATAAATGTGTAGGGATTAAGCTTACCAGGAAGATTCTCTAATGGGAAGAAAACAAGGTGGTTATGACGTGTTATTTATTAAAAAAAAACTTTACAGAACACAAATTAAAGGCGAAATAATAAAAATGTGATACTTGTCAAATACAAATGAATAAAGGAATAATAAGATTAAGGGAGTAAAAAAAGCATGAATATATGCACATGTAAGAAGATGGCTTTAGATGTAGAAAATAGTAATTTATGCTTTTGTCACTAATTTAGCATCTGTAGTTAGAAATTTAACCCAGTAATTTGAGAAACTGATGAAGCAATAAGACAAAAATTAAGCTGAGATAGATACTTAGATAATAATTGATTTCATCTAGTATATAGAATTGACTCAATAGTAGAATATATTTTATTTTGGAAGATGTGCAGGTTAGGTCCAAAGCTCTTCTTCTAATGGGTCAGGAAAGAAGCTTCAAGTTCTAAAAAGAGCAACAGTATAAAAGTTCTCTTCTCACTACAGTCCTATAAATTGGACAGTATTAACAAAAAGATAGCAAAAGCATGCTGTATGTCTGGAAATGAAAAGGCACACTATGAAATAACCCTCAGGTTAAATAGGAAGTGGTAACAAGAACAGAAGAATTTTATAGCTGAGTGATAGATAATAAAGCACAGTAGGTAAAAGACAAAGTTAATGGGTTCCTTTGAGGGCAATATTTTAACTTTTGTTACATGAGAAAAAACATGAAGTTGGAAACCTCATAAACTCAACGTTGGACTCAGGTAACCAAAAAAACCAAAAAAAACAAAAAAACTGCAATGTGGTAAGACTGAAGAAACACAGAAGAACAATAATCACAGCAAAGAAAGAAAAGTACAAGAAATCAGTACCAAAGTAAACATAATTAATAAAAGTCAAAGAACAGAAGTTCACTCTTTGAAAATCTAATAAGCTATATATAATCCTTGAATGACAAGTGAAGTAAAAATATAAACATGAATCATTGTATCCAAAAAGGTGAAAGAAGTAATTACATTTTTTATTCGTGAAAAATAGTATGATAAATTTTTGTCAGTAAAATTGAAAATTTAGTATATTTGGATAAGATATAAATAAAAAAACACAAGTCAATCAAAAAATGTTAAATAATTTTATAATTACTATCAAAATGTTCCTACTTGCAATCAGAAAAGGAGCACAAATTTGAGAAATGAATTTCATTTAACTCTCGAGGGACAGACATTACTTATTTACATATCTTCTTTTAGAACCAAGAAAAGCACCAACTTTCTAAATTTTACCTTACTAATGAAGATAAGCTAAGTTTAGGTTAGCAAAAGGATTGGACAACTTCACTTATGACATTAAAAATATTAAGAAGTCAAATCTGGAAGTGTATTAAAAACAATAGATTATGAATGAAATTAAAATTAATCATAAAACTGAAAGGATATTATATCTTTAAAAACTCTGCAAATGAGGTTTATTACATCCATAACAAGGCACAAGCAATTGTGTCATTTGTATTATAGAAATGTATCTGGTAATTCCAAGGATTTTTGATGAACTCAGTCCTTAGCAGACTTAGAACAGAAGAGACATTTTGTTTCTTTCTTTTTCTTTCTTTTCTTTTCTTTTCTTTTTTTTTTTTTTTTTTTTTTTTTTTTTTTTTTTTTTTTTTTTTTTTTTTTTTTTTTTTTTTTTTTTTTTTTTTTTTTTTTTTTTTTTTTTAGTTTGACAAAAGCTTTCTGCCAAAATCCTATGGCAGACATCATTCTTAGTGGAGAAAACATGTTTAGAAAACAGAAATATCTGTGTAATTTCTCAACACATCACCAGAGAATGGATCCTTGCAGTAAGGAAAAGGAAGAAACAAAAAGTATGAAAATTGAAATAAGATCTGTAATAGTCATTTTTATTTTTTTTATTTTAAAAAGCAAAACAGAAGAAAGGATAGAAATGATACAGAATTTCAAAAAATAGTAGGAAATTAACACTAATTAATATATTGCATATTGTTATCTTAGAAGTAGTTGTTCAGGTTACAAGTTTTAGGCACAAAAAAACTGATTAAACATTCGAACAATGAAAGCACAAACTGTTCTTTTGGATGAACTAACAGAGATTAGTAGTATAGCTGTAATTATCATCTTTGAATGAAATCACTTATACAGAAAGCCAAAGGGAATCAACAAAAACTATTAGCAATGCAGGAATTCAGCATAGTTGCAGCTATAAAAGAAACATAAAAATCAATTCTTCCCTCTGTATTGGGAGTAACTAGTTATAAACTATGATAATAATAAGATACCATTTATAATAGTGACATAAGCTGAAAGTTACCTAGGGACAAATCTAAGATAGAATGAATAAAACATATAAAGGAAATTTAAAACTCTATTAAAAGAGTTACATTATGGTATTAAAGAATGTAAATACAGTGTTCATAAATGACTTTATCGTGTATTGTGAAGATGTCACATTTCCCCTCCATTAAAATATGATCCAATGTAATCAACATCTAACAAAGAATTTTTTTGAAGGGACGGAGTTCAGTGTAAATTTATATGAGGAGTAATTTTTTAAAACAGAGAGTGATTCTCTCTATGTAAATATGTTAGCAAATATGTTACAGGAGTTAGCCAACTTCAGTGCACAAGCCAAATCAAGACTGCGTTATGTTTCTGTAAATACAGTTTCACTGGTGCACAGCCACATCCATTCATTTGCATGTTGTCTTTGGTTGTGTTCATTCTATGATGACAGAACTGAACAGCTGCGGCAGGGACTGTGCTCCACTGCCTCTGTCCCTTTTCATAAAATATTTAATGAATTCTGTTCTATAACATCTGGCCTAGAATCCAAATAAAACATAGTCTAAAATCATTCCTGTATACATATGGATATTTGGTGCAATCATTCCCTGAAATTGGTACAAAGAAACCTGGCTCACAAAAGGAGAAAAAAAATAAAGATGTTTTCATACTTATACACAAATCTGCAAGTGGGCTAAACACCTGTTAAAAGTGAAAATATATGTGATAGAAGAAAATGTACGAATATATTTTTGCAAGCTTATGATAGAGAACGTTTTGTTGCATAAGATTCATAGTGCACAACTATAAAAAGAAAATCAATGAATTTTAATATGTCAAATGGATGCTTTTTATTTGAGAGAATAACAGAAAAATTAGCAAATAGTAAAAATATAATTGTCATTCTTAATAGACCACAGTCAATATATAGAATATATCATGGACTTTGGAGAACCAGAAACTAGAAGGGAGGAGACCTGTTATAAAAGACCATTTGTATAAATTGGAAATTTGTAGAAGGAGAAACATACTTATATCACTATTAGAGACAAGTGAGTTAAAAGGAAAAGATACCTTTCTACAAATAAATCATTTTTTTACTAATAAAAGTTAGCAAAGCAGGTGCTATGAAGTGCTGGAAAGGATTTAGGAAAATAGAAATCCTCATATATTGCTGCTCAAAATGCAAATTGGTAGATTTCAAAAAAGATGTGTATGTTCAGAAACACCATCATGGGGCTAGAGTATATGTTTCCAAGGAAACTCACATAAGGATGGTTATCACAGTGTTATTTTTGGCAGAATATTGGCAACAATCTAACACCTGAGCATTAGAGAGATGGACAAAGAAAGCTACAGTGAAATGTAACGGGAAACTATCCGTGGCATGGAAGAGTTATAGAAACATCAGTAAGTCTAATGTTGAGAGAAAATAGAAAAATGGTATTTAAAGCATGCAATTTATGTTTATAAGTATATAAAAAAATTTAAAACCACACATAAGAGCTCTAGATTTGTCACATGCAATATATGTACACAAACATATCAAGAGGGTTCTAAATTGTACATTCATTGTGAAAAAGTGAATCACTGAGTTGGGAGGGGTAGCAATGGTACTGGGCATAGAGGATGAAAAGGAAAGTGGTAATAAAAGAAAAAGGGAGTCCAAAGAAAAGCCAAGATGATCTCATAATAACCTTCAACTAGAGCCTACGCCTAAGTCTTGTCGACTATTCACCGCAGAGGAAAACAAACTCCAGGCACATTACTCCTTCTAGCATTGTTAGATCCAGGTGTTCAGCTGATGATGTCTGGATTTCTGTGTCTTGGCTCTATTTGCATTTGCCTCAGTGATAGCTGTGGTGAATTTTGAGGGAGGTCTCTAGTTGTTTCAGTTTCGTGCTGTATCAGCTTGGCAAATCAACTGAAAGGGTCCCTTTAGCATCAGCAGTAACCCACTGGAGAATAAACACCCTGTCTGAATCAGTGGTGCGTCCCATCAGAGGACTAAGGGGAATCCATCCTAGAGTTAGCTATAGGAAATGTCTAAGTATATGAGGTGGTGGAATACTATGCCAGAAATCAAAGTGATGTGGCAAGAACTATAGGAAGTAGATGCTGGGTGACTTGAATCAATGCTGTTTTTAGAATGGTTGGCATGATTTTCTAATCTAAAACATTGAAGGAAATGAAGAAGGATTAATTCCAAATACCCAAAGCACTGACACTTATATAATACTTTTTTTTCCCTCACAATACTTGTTTCATATGACTCCAAGAAATAAATCCTCTGGAAATAGATGTGCTTGGTATAAAAAGTGACTTTGGTATCGGTGGCGCTGTCTTAGGAGTGGATAGTGAACTTCCCGTCATTGAGCCTGTGGAGGCCCATGCCAGCCAGCTACTTGGCATGGATTCCATAAGAATGGGTCCGTGGATTGGGAGGGTAGCTGGATTTGGTCAGTGTTCCTTGTCGCCTGAGCAATTTATGAAAGCACACATTTCTGGGCCCTTCTCTGAGAGTTTCTTATTCAGTAGGTCTAGGGTGGGGCCTGAGATTCCACATTTCTAAGTTACTTGGTGATGCTGATGTTTCTAGCCAAGTAAATATGCATTCAGAGTCATAGTAGTGGATGCTTCTTTGACATCTTTACTCTCCCTTCATTTTAATGAGAGTGTTATAAATGTTCCAAAAACCACTATGTGTGCTACTTTGCATGTTAGTTCCTGAGTGCTGGAGATGTGAGTGAGGTTCTGCTGCGTGGGTGTGTACTCATAGAAAACGTTTGCAGACCTCTCTGTGGTTCGTATCACACAGGACACTGGGCTCATTAAATCACTGTGCATGTCCTGTGTATTCCATAAAGCAATTAAGTATTTTCTGATTTTTTTCATAATTCTATTTCTATTTTCCCATAGGTTGATCTACATTCATTAGTTTTCTAGTGGGCTGTTTTTGAGTTAGAAACATGAAGTAGGTGCTGGGGGAGGGTGTGTCTGAGTCATTTAGGCCTTTTTGATATACAGGCATCACTGAATCAGAAAATAAAAGTAATTTCTTAATGATGGGTGGATTTGGCTTAATACAGCTGCTAAGTGCCAAATCTCTCTTTCACTCCCTTTTTGAGGCTTTTCCTGAAAAGGAGAACACTGAACAATTCATGAACCTTCCTGTATCCAGTCTGTGTCAACCAGGAATTGGTCATATCTCAAATTCTAATTTGTTCCTTTCTTCTTTTCTCTTTAATTTTGAAAATTTACTGGGCTAGTTCTCTAAAAGTGCTTATATTCTTTTATAGTTGTAGGCAAGGTCAGACAGTGTTTGTGCTTGTTCTAAATTGTTATATAAACAAAGATAAAACCATTTGAGAGCAACACTTAGGAATTAGATTTATAGTCAATACTTAACAACCATGAAAATTTTCTGATCAACAAAGATGACAAAATGGCTGGGTAAAAATAAGTGCTTGACAGGCTGGGGATTTAGCTCAGCGACATAGGCACCTGCCTGGTGAGCGCAAGGTCATGAGTTCGATTCCTGGTACCAAAAACAAACAAACAAACAAACAAACAAACAGAACTGCTTGACAAATAGGACTTGTGGTTTGAGGTGGCAACCTGGATGCGGAAGGATTTAGGAGTGGAAAGATTGTTTGGTTGTCAATGTGCAAATTGGTGCTTGAAAACATGCACTCACATGAAGGGTTGAGGGAGAGTAGAATATTTTAGGGGGGACCTAGAATTCATCTGGGTGAACATTAAATGAGGAGTCATTAAAATGACATCCTGTTTGCACCTAAGAATCTTTACTAATGGAAATTTCTTTCTTTAAGGTGGCACACGAACTGAGTTTCTTATTTAAGTTTTATTAATGTCCATTTCCTGAATTGTTTTCTTCCAGGCTTCAACTGTGAGGAAATGTCGTTCAGATTTGGCCAGCATCTCATCAAACCCTCTGTGGTGTTTCTCAAAACAGAACTGTCCTTCGCTCTTGTGAATAGGAAACCTGTGGTACCAGGACGTATCCTTTTCTTGTAAGAGAGGCAAGATGAAAAGCCTATGAATGTAATCAACCAAAAGAATGGGAGAATTGGCCTGCAATCTCTGTCCTGAAAAGGTAAATAAGGAATCCGCCTCCCTCTTCTTTTGGAGTAACCAGGTAAGTTGTTCCTCGCATTTATTTTGAATCCAGTTGGTGGCACCAGTAATATGCTTGATCAATGTTGCAGAACTTCTGAAAAGAGTTGCTTAGCAACTGTGGCTTTGGAGGTGAATTTTTGCTTGACCTTTTTACTCCCATAGCTGTGTAAATAAATAGGTGTTTCTAAAATTGGCCCAATGAATATCATGAGCACTTTATATTTATTGTGAATTTTAATGGTACGTTAGCAGTTGGATTGCAAATTTGTTTAGTGGAATTAAGGTAATGTGTAACTGACTTTGTTTATCTCTTGTGGAGATCATTCAAATTATGTACAGTTTTAATTAAATTCATATATGAAAATATTTTTATAATTTTTTCATCTTGACATCTGAAATGGCCTTTTTTCTTGGGAAAAACCCTGACTTCTAGACTGTGGTACTGCGTTTTCGTTAGTGAAATTTATTTCCCTTGGAAGGACTTCTGTAGACCTCAGTAGGAGCTGTGTTCTCTTTGGTAGTGGGAAATGCAGGAGTTGGTGAAATGCCCTAGAGTAATTTTCATGTTGCTGGAAGTATCACTTGTGATTGTGTACGTGGATGGAAGTTTTGTAGTGGCTCTTCAGAGCTCTCTTTTTTTCCCTTTCTTATTTTTATATGCAGGAGGTAATAAGAATAAAATTTCATATTTTAAGATAAAAGGTATTTTCTCCACTGAGACATGATTTGGTTTTGAAACAAATTTATTAGTAATTCTGAGGGTACAAATACACCAAGATTTTTGTAGAGTAATCTATATTTTTTCAGCAAAACAATTCAGAGTATATAAGAACTTTATGAATGATATTTGTTTCTAGTCACATAACCACTATATGGTGAAAAAAAGACAAAAGAAAAACACATACAAAAGGACAATTGTGATTGCAGGTAGACTCCTAAATTTCTTGAATATAAATTTTAACTAATTAAATTTCATAAGCTTGCAAAATTAGTAATCAAGCAATAAATATTACTAAATAATGTTATACATTAGTGAATAACATTAGTAAATGATGTTATGTGAAGTCTTTTTCATAACATGTAAAACTCCTCTTTAAATTTTTAAAAATAAAACTGAGTGTAAATATTCAATATGACAGTGACATTCTTCTATTTATTGAAGCAAAGGGAAAAAAATAAACTAGAGTGACTCAGCAAAATTCCATAAAACAACAATCGTTAAGTCACTTACCAACTTTATTTTGAGTTCTAAGGGACTCCAGAGTTCTTGGAATAAAAGTGTTTTATTTCTTCACTTAATTCTACTGCAAGTTTGTGGTGGTCTTTTTCTTCTGAGGAACATTTCTTAAAGCAAAATGCCTATGGATTCAAATGTCAGAAAAATATGGTTTAGATGCCTTTTCTTTTGTCATGCCAGCTTAGTTGACTTTTAATGAAGAATTAAGGGAACCTGGGTTGAAAAATGCAAATTTAGATGAGCAAATATCTCAAACTAAGATAATGTGAGGTTATAGAAATGTATTGCTTTTTTATTGGTTAATAATGGAATGAACTTTTCTTTATGAATATTTTACTCATACCTTGATAGTAACTTGATTTTGATGGTCTTTTTAACCAACTTTGAAAGTGTGATATTTAAGAACTGGAGTATATGTGAAAGGAAAATGAAGATATCTGCTTCTAGAGAAATAACTATAGTAAATTGTGATCTATTGGTAAATGGTGACTACTCTTTTTCCCAGATGGCCCTGAAATTGCCTTTGGAAGTGAATCCTAATCAGTTACCATATCTTTAAGCAAATGCCAAGGACACTGAGAACATTTTATTAAAATGAACATTTTTTATGAGGAGGAGATCAAGGAGAGTGAGAACGTTTTGTAATCAATATACTCTGAGGCTCTCTCACACATATTGCTGCGAATGGTCTGAGGGCCAGTAGATAATGTATTCAGACAGTCCTTTTTGTGATGATTTTGTAACTTTTTATTTTCCTTTACCTTTGTAAACTCAGTTCGGTTATCACTGTGAGAAGCATTTTAATAAGGTACTCATCTGTTTACAAAAGCTGGAGTCTTTTGTCCTGGAATTTAGGAGTTGAAATTGTGGATAGCTCTGTCCACTAACATTTTAAAAATAAATGGTGAGGAATCTAGATTGGGCTCTTATCTAGCTTTTTTGTAGCCTTCGTGAGTCTGGGCTTTTTGAATCCAGCCTTTGCTACATTCTAAACCATAGCTCTGATTCTATCAGTCTTCTATTTCCTTGCTAGCTAATCATTAATGACTACATTTTTTTTTTTAAAGAAAAAGTTCAAACTCTTTAGCATAGCTTTTTTCATTATCTTGCCCCAGTTTGCCTTTTTCCAGTTATAGCCTAAATATGTGTTTTACTTCCCCTTTACCCTATTTTCCCCCGGCCACCCCATACCTTCCCCTTTACTCCATTCTCTTTATTTCAACCAAGGAGATGTGATAATTATTCTGCCTCTTTGGAAAGAAATACTCTGTCTTCGCTGTGATACTTCATTCCTTATCCTGTGTTTGTGTTGATTCACTAACACTCTTATCACCAAGCTACGTACTCTGTTCCAGGCCCCGTGTAACACACTTATCCCCATCGGTCTTGTGTCACAACTTGTGCACTCTTGTTTGTCTTGGCACAGAGTCACTCCATCCTGAGTGTGGACCTGCTTTTGCATACTGTGCCTCCTTTTTTTTTTTTTTTTGTTAGCATCCCAAAATATTATGGTGACTGAATTGCAAGTGAAATTTTAAGTGCATTTTTTCCATTGATGGAATTGAGTAATGAGAATATGCTTAATGGCTGACCTTTCCATCTTCCTATACCCCAAAGGTCACCATTTTATTCCAGATATTTTAATCTTGTATTACAACTGTACCTTCTCAACTTTCCCTTCATGATTTGTCAGTTACAACTCAGTTAACAATTTCGTTATGCGTGTGCAGCAGAATTGATGGGAAATGAGGAAAACCGCTTTCACATTTCTTCATGCATGTTAATTTCTCAGGGACCAAATTCGTATCTTAGGAGTAGTATGCTGGCATGTTCATATGAAATGCAGCATTTTGTTTTGTGTTTTTTTGAATCTTTTTAAAAACAGTATTTAAGTGATCTTGGGGGAGCATGCCATTCAAGAGGGACTTGTAAATGTTATCTTTGAGCTTGTGTCCTCACCAACACTTTGCTGTCTCATTCAACTTTTTTTTATGACCTTGCTAACTGACTTTTCATAGCTTTCAGAATAGGAGATGAACTGTCAGAGCAGGGGCCCAAAGATATGCTTTCAAAGCAAAATTGTTTGCTTCATTCTGCAGAGAGACACTTGAGTCCCTCCTTGTCCTCACCTAAAGCAAACACTTCTGTTTCTTGCCAGTAGTGTTTCAAGCCAATTGAATGGGCTCTGGTCTCTGATATTGAATACTCTGGAAGAATATGTCAGGATGTATGTAATCCATTAATTTCTTGGTATTGGAAAATACTTTTCAGGGTTTCTTGGTAGTAGACTAGAATAATTTTGGAGAGTGTATCTTCAGAAATTTGCAGTGAACATTTTATTCATGTGCATCACCACAGCCCAGCCATTTTTCATGGTTTAAATAAATTTGAGCCACTATGGTTAATACTTCTCTTTACTTTCTTCTCTTGCCTTGTACGGTGTCTACCTCTCTTCTTGAGTCGAGCATGAAAAATGAATTTGAGCATGAGTAGAATCCATTTGGGGACTGGAGCTTTTATTGAAAATAAAATTATTCATTTGTTATGTCCTGTTGTTTTCAGCAGACAATGTATTGATCTTTGGCTTGCTGTTCAGAATGCCGTAAGAATCTTTAGCACAAGGGGGACACCGCAGTGCTTGTGGATAGATTGAATGTGGTGTACAATGACAGAGACAAACTTGCTTGCTGGCTATACTGTATTATACAAATCATTTGTCAACAGATTATTGAATCAGTTATTAAAAAGAGCGGTTTTTTTCCAAACTGGAGCATCACATAGAATTCTATCAAGGCCAAACAATGTTAGGATGATGCATGGAGGTCAGCCTCGCAGACTGTGTTCGTGAAGAATTAAACCAGGTAACTTAAAGGACTTTTCTGCTGACACATTAGAAGCAAAAAGTTTAGTACAATGGAAACTACTGTAAGAGCTAACCTCAACAGATAGCAAAGAAAACTCTTGACCAATGTCTTTTTAACACATTTTTATTAGTACATGTTTGTGGTAAATAATGATTGCATCCATCATGGAGAGTTGGTACATGCGAATGTCTTTTAATACAAAATTTTGCCTTTGCAAATTAGTGATGTTATATTTCTCTTTTTAGACCATTGCCATATTGAATACTCCTGAAATAAATGGAAAACTAATAAAAATAGTTTCATTACTTAACAGTGATTCTTGTGGAATAGATAAAAGTGCCCTTGTAGTCCTTTGTAAAAGTCAGAGATACTTGTCATTTCCTGAGTGGGTTGCAATCTTTAATTGTTCAGGAAACCACAGTTATAAGTGATCTGATGATGATCTCTATTCATTTCTTTAAAATATTCCTTTTTAAACTTCCTGTACAAATAAAATGAGCACAAGCACTATTTTAATATCTTCATTGTTAGAGATAGATTTGTGCTCTTAAAATTGCCCTGAACATGTCGTTCCTCTGCTCTGTGTGTGCCTGTCATCAGGAGCCAGCTTAAACAGTCTTGCAGAGATGTTGAGAGGTGATCACATGATCTTGCTGTCTTTTGTCCTGTGCTGTAATGAGCAAGGTGATTTTCTTGTGGTCATATTTATTTCTTTATTTGGGAGATTATTTTGTTAGAGATATATGTGTAGCAGTGATTGTGAGTGAGAGCCCTTTCCTCCCTCAAATGTGTACCTATTCTTGGGCTAGTAGAATACATTGCTCCCAGCTAACACCAGCTTTTGATGACACTGGTCAGCAGGAACTAAGAAAGTTCTTGCATGCTTTCATCATTCTCTAAGTTCACCGGTGCTTCTTTTCAATGTCTAGAATCTGCCTCAGAGGATCCTGCCAATTCTCATTTTAAGATAAACCTGTGTGACCATCATCCTTCTTGACTTGTCATCTAAGAAATCACTGAATAGGAAACAAGTACATTTTATCTCAACTTTGAGCTCATTAATTGGTAGTGAGACGACAGTGTTAATATTGTGCTCAGGTCAGTGGGTAGTAACTGTCTTGGGTGCCAGAGGCAAACGAGAAGCTCTGCTTGTCAGGGCCTTCCTCTTCTAAATTGCTTTTTGTTCTTGGAACTAAGGCAGTCATTTTAATTTTTATTACACAAAGAATGATAGATTATTGGGACCCAGTACTAAAGGGATTAAAGAAATAAGCAGTCAGGTGGAGAAAAAAATATATGGACTCTGTGTCCTGCCTGAAGCCTTTGAACGGCGGAGACCCCATTTGGAACAGTGCGCCTGAAACATGTACATTTCCGCATCCACGCCTCACCTGTGCTGCTTTCTGCTCCCTACTGTCTGCGCCGCTCCATCTCCTCACTGCCTGCTTCTGGGTAAGGACACGCGTGTGCCCGGTGGTGGTGTGGTTCACTGGACCCCTGTTTTTAACGACTAAGTTTTCAGTGACTTTCTGTGACCGAGACCTCTTCTGCATGTTAGGGCTTTCCTGTATCGCTCTTGGTAGACTGGGCTGGGCTGCCCAGGCTGTGCATTGAAGGAGAAAAAGCCAACTGGTTTTTTGTTTCTTTTAGGGCTTTCAAGCAGTTGCAGTACATTACTCAGAACTGGACAAAATCTAGAGTATCACCGTCACAAGCAGAAAAGGATATTGTACAAGCTGCCCATCTGCAGAGAACATAATTCTGTGAACATTTTGTGTAGGTACAGAGAATATTAGAGATATTCTTTCTCTGACTCTAGGCAATAGTAGGATTATAATTTCTTCAAAATAATACTTTGAGTTTTTCTCATATTAATTTCTTTTCTCTTTCTTTCTTTCTTTCTTTTTTTTCTTTTGTTCTTTTTTCTTTTTTTTTTCTTTTTGGTACCGGGGATTGAACTACACAACCTCACACCTACCAGGCAGGCGCTTAGGCCACTGAGCTAAATCCCTGGCCCTATTTTTTGAGACAGGGTCTCACTATGCAGTTCAGGCTGGCCTTGAGCTCACTTTGTAGTCCAGGCTGGTCTCAAACTCACAATGATCCTCCTGCCTCAGCCTCCTGATTGCTGGGATTAAAGGCGTGCACCACCACGCCCGGCTTCTCATGTTAATTTCTAACGTAAGTGTTTTATAATGTGAAGGCACATCTCCCATTTTTATTTATTTTTACATGTGGCTTTCTCAGCTAGTGTTAAACTGTCATTGTTAAGGACGACAGAACTCTATTCTTTATATTCTAGGCATATTTTTGATCTGCTTCCTGTGCAAGTCATTATATTGTAAAGAACAGGAAAAGGCTGGTCATGGTGTTGCCAGCCTTGCACTTGTAAGGAACATAATTAAAAGTAATGAATGGAATAATACATCATTATTCATAAGAAATGTCATGTAATTAACTCAAATAATGCAAAATATATTCTAATTTCCATTTTGAATAAAAATAGATTTGCTAGAACATCAGTAGGCAGTTAATGTTTATCCTACATTTTCATACACATATCAAAACTGTTAAAGTCTACTGATTGAATATACAAGAATTTTCTACAACATACTTAGGATGATTTTCTCCTAATACAGCCTTATGTATATTCCTTATTTATTCTATATTATACATATATGATTAGATATATACTCAACTCTTAGAATTAGCATAATTAATTTATATTTGTTATAAATAATGATGATATAATTTATTTGCTTTGCTCCATTTACCTTTATCAAAGTAACTGACTGAAAAGATAACTGTGCATTTCCAAATAGCTGTTGGGCATAAATTCTAAATTGGACTTATCTGATATTAATTATCTGAACTAATTTCATAATGCAAAATTTTTTCCTGGGATTTCTACTACAGACTTTGAATGTATTTCGTGCATCTTGGTTTGGGTTAT